>JACXGM010015354.1:0-21364 GCA_016801145.1 Umbra pygmaea | reverse complement strand
ATCAACGTGGACCTGGGAAAAGGGAAAATGGAAAGACCCTGCTCTGGAGTAGGAGCTAAAAAGGTTATAGGAACGGCAGTGCGAGGAACTAAATAATCCCGCAATTTCTTCTATCGGAACACGAGAAAAAAATGGTTATAGGAACGTTATGTTCTAGGAACTGCAAAAATCCCTGCGGTCGGAAAGCGGCTAATGTCTGCAAATGACCTGAAAGGAAAAGAGCGCTTGGTAACTCAGGACTACAAAACACAGAAAATCAGGCCGCAAAAAGATCCAGCATAGCTGCCGACTCTCGCGCAGTGCCCGTGAGACACATGCATTTGATTGGTTTCACATTGGCGTGTGAGCGTGTAAAACCAATCAAATGCGTGTCTCACGGGCACTGCGTGAGAGTTGGCAGCTATGATCCTGTATAGCATGCAGGGAACTGTTGAATGATAAGAAACAGATAACCGGGAGGTCCAAAGAGATGTGAATGTAGTAACAAAAAGCGAACTGCAATAACCTAGAAGAGTGAATTAAATTGCCAGTAATGCAGAACAAGAGTGGAGAGCTACAGCAGCTAGCTAGGACAGTGAAGGATGAGGCCGTGGAGGATGATGCTTGGGCCAGGGCTCAGAGGACCAGGCCTATCTGCAGCCTGAAGAGTCGCGAGGCCCGGCAGAAGAGCTCATCAGGGCTGTAGAGCGACAGACAGAGGTAGCGGCGTCCTTCCAGATGGCTGCTGTGTGATTCTGCGGAAGCAGCTGCGGCCAGCGCCGAAGCCCCCACCACGCTTCACTGGGACCAAAGAGGGGAGGGAGGACATTTGCATGAGAGGGATAATCTGGCCAACAAACTCTCCCCATGCCAGAATCCCAAATCTCACTTCCCTTTTCAGACTGTTTACTGAAATAGGTCTACTTTACCACTTAAGAATCCGAGTGAGCCACTTCATTAGGGAGGATCCTTCTTGATTATGCCAGAGTTTTAAAGATCGGGGGAGGGACAACAAAGTCCACGTCTGTTCATCTTAACGAATGGAGAATAAGTCAACCATCCTTGGACTTCAAACGTTACACTGGTGTTAAAAGACTTAGATTACCAGTGTGGATGGATGGTGGGCTTAAACATCACTCAAACTGGGTAAAAGGTCCTACTCCTAACACCGTGAAAGCAGCACACATGGGCAGAGGTCATCAACATCACCCCTCTGCAAAAAAAAACAGACTTACTGTAGAAGTTATGTTCTTACATCATCTTAAATCATCTTCAGAAGCATTTCTTAAACCTATTAGGGCCAGGGACTCCTTTTGTTATATCAAATTCATCAGGAATCCCATCATAATCAGAGCCTAATTTGAATATGATTAAAGAAACTATCTAGATTTACTAAATATATCTAGTGTAGTGAAGCAAGTTTAATGGTAATATCCTGTAATTTTGTCATGAGGCAGAAGGAACCGTGCAGATTTAAATCTAAAATTAGAATGATGCAATCAATAAAGAAAAACTGTAGGTGGGAATAATAGAAGTATTGAAAACCCCTGATGGTGAACTACAATGTACCACTGTGTTGATTAATTGCATTAAGCTGTATTCTATTACACCATCATTCTACCGATCCATTAGCCAGAATCTCTTTAAACCTGTACTATGTAACTTTTGGAAAACGACAAATACAAAAACTAGTAAACAAATCATAGTGGATCAATACAAAATATAGAAAATAGTAGAATAACAAATTGACATTTCACAATATGTTAACTACCAACAAATGCATATTATGGACATAATAATATTGTATTTTTGAAAATTGGTTATATTGTCCCAGTATCAATCCTGTGTTCAGTAAAAACATTTATATAAATAACTATTTTTAAAATGTACCGTACTTAAGTCAGGCAGACAGGACAGATTTATGGAACATTACAGAGTGCAGCTTTAATATAATATGCCTGTAAAACATGTAACATCGTACTTTAATTAAAAGCAAAAACTCAACATAACACTACTAGACATGAAAAGGTGTTTTACATGCTGGTAAAAGACAAGTCTGGGTGTGAACAAGCTTGACCTACCATACACACACCAATGGAATACTGGGCGTGTGTCCTCATCCAGCCCTGATGTTCTGACAAGCTTCCACCATCCCTCAGCAATCTGCTCACTACTTGCATTGCTGGCTAATTTTACAAAGTGTCAATACTGCAGCCAACCACTGAACTCTGAAATATTAATCAGCAACTTGACAAAAAGATGAAAAATACATAACTATTTTTTTTCATGGCCTTCCAGTTTTTCAAAGATTGTTTCATGAAAATTACATGACAGCTTCATTTGATGTGTGCATCATCTATAAACGTCCCCTTCTTGACCAGTGACAATCTATGTCCAGAACGGCCTTCAATCAACTTAAAAGGACATCAACTACATTCAAAATATCTACTGGCTCCTTAGGCAACTGGAGGACTAACAGTTGGCAGAAAAGGTTGATATCTTGGGCTGACAGACACCACAGCCTCACATTTGGTGAAACTGACTGTTTAGGACTGTAAGACCGAAGACATCCACCTATTTGAGATAATGAAATGATAGTCTTACACAAACACAAATGTACAGTTTGCCTGTTTCTCAAGTCCCAGCTTCAAAGCACATGTCACTGTGACAGGAAGAAAGGCTGCTCTGTGGGAAAGCCTTTTCACAAGACCAGGACACAGTGTTAGCCAACTTCCCCGCCATGGTTTGCACATCCATTGCTTAAGTCAATGTTTCAGGAACAGTATGGATTCTGATTAAGAATAGGGTTGGACCTAAACTATGGGTAATGAAGTTACAAAATTACAAATTAAGAAATTAGATTTCAATTAGCAAACAGTATTCAGCTGGTAAAGATGGGAAACCAAAAGCTGACGAAGGCCTGCGTTAAATAAGTTTTGGATAAGCAGGTAGCTAATGGAGCAAAAAGGGAACACATTACCACGTGACTCATCCTCAGAAATAAAAAAATATGTTTTGCCACATTTCCTCTGTGTTACAAGGGAACACCTCACAACAGCGCAATGACCGAAGAAAAAAAAACTATTATGCACATATAACCAAACTTAACATTATAGATAGGAGTGAAATTTTATTTGAAGTTAATATATTGAGCTATAGATAATTATCGAAAAAACATTATAATTTTGACAATGTAAAAAAATACTCTCATTTTATTTTGGAAGTGAAATTTAAACATTTTAAATGCAAGGTGATTTAGTACAAATTACAAAAACAATAGCTTATATCCCCAAAAACAATAACTAACATTCATAATATGAGATGCATTTTGCAACTCTGACTAACGACCACAACCAAAAGTCTTGTTCCACTCCTCATAGAGTTCCAGGTCTTTTGCTGAGACACTTGGCCTCACCACTTTTAGGGCATCCAGAAAGTCACAGTGGAGGATTGGCCTCACCTGGTCAGGGGTGATGGTGGCTATGTCACTGAGCTGGATGCTCCGGATAGGGCCTAGTGCTGCTTCGCGGCACAAACTCGTCATATCGGCCCCGGAGAATCCATCTGACCCGTTGACCACACTTTCCAACTCGTCCTCTCCCAGCTGACTCTTCTCACGGGCCATAAGTTTAGAGACGATCTGTCGACGCGCCTTCGCCTCAGGGAGAGGAATGTAGAGGCGCTTGGAAAGCCGCCGCCGCGCCGCCTCGTCGATCTCCTGAGGCCGGTTGGTAGCCCCCACCACCAAGATGCGGTCGTCGGCTGAGGTGGTTGCCCCATCCAGCTGGACCAGGAACTCTGTCTTTATCCGCCGTGATGAGTCGTGCTCCCCGTCTGTGCGCTGCGACAGCAGAGAGTCGATCTCGTCGATGAAGATGACGGCCGGCTGGTGGCAGCGGGCGATGGCAAAGAGCGCTCTCACCATCTTCTCCCCCTCACCCACCCACTTCGAGGTGAGAGACGAGGCGCTGATGCTGAAGAATGTGGCGCCAGACTGGCAAGCGATGCACTTTCCAATCAGTGTTTTTCCGGTCCCCGGGGGACCAAAGAGAAGGATGCCCTTCGGTGGACCGCGGAGCCCGGTGAAGATGTCCGGCCGGAGCATAGGCCACACAACAATCTCCTTGATAGTAGCCTTAGCAAACTCCAGTCCGGCAATGTCATCCCAGACTACTGGCGGCCCATGATCCATAATTTCACTCATGATCAGCTCAATGATTTTGGGCTCAAAGTTCTTCAGACGCTCGTCCACCAGCACAGTCTCCTGGGCATTGTTGCTACCGGACCTATCCACTTCATCCTCCTGTCTCGGCATGGGGGACACAAATTTGGAGAATGTCCCCCGTGGCCTGTTGGCCCCCAAGGACTTCTTGTTGGAACCCCCGAATGAAGCAGCCATCCCAGGAGCCTGCTGAGATCTCTGCGGCTGTTGAGAGTGCTTCTTCTGCTGATCGACAAAAAACTGCTCTCTTGCCGTCTTGAAGTTAGTGGTGCTGCCTCCACGTGGCTCCTGCGCGGGCTGTTCTCCGTATGCTCCCCCTCTACTATTTTCACCACCAGAGTTGTAGTACGTCTTCCTCTTTGAGGGGTTTGACATGAAAACCTGGTGACCTGTCGGCCCTGGGTTTGGTTGAGGTGGGGCAGAGGAGTGCTGGTCGAACAGAGGCTTAGCTTGTGTCGAGGGGCCGGCAGAGAGATGTGGGTGGCTGGGGAAGCTCTCTGGACCTCTCGATCGTTCTGCAGCAGTGCTGGAGGTGCTGTTGACCTCAGCCACCAGCCATGTTGGAGGGGTGTTGAGTGGCGGCTCTGCAGCTTTGAGTCGACTGGGGGGGAAACCTGACAGGCCTCTACAGTCTTGTCCGACAGTGATGTTAACATCTGCAGGGGGCACCGGGGACTTCCCAACTCCTGTTCCAGCCCGAATCATCTTCTGCACGCACGGCAGCTCCAGAACACTCTCTGTTGTTAAGGATGACTCCCATTTGTCACTGTGGTTCTTCTGACTGCGGGCCAGGTGAAGCGCACTTTCTGCATAGTTGTCTAGCCCCGTATTAGGGTCGTCCGAATCGAGCACCGCAGCGTAGCGCTCTGTGTAGGTCCTGAGCAGGCTGGCCATGCCGGCCTCAGAGAGCTGGGAGCTCGCCCATGCATATTGAATGGCAAGGATGTGAGCCCGATAGGCGTCTGCCGTCTGTTCAGGTGTGCAGGCGCCAGATGAAATGTCAAAGGACCTCTTCTGCCACTCGCCCAGGTGTGCGCCACTCATGCCTGGCCTGAGGAATGGGGGGCAGGGAGAGGAGTTATTAAAAATTCATGACCCCAGAAGCAGCCAGGCAAACAATAACACACAATACACACAAGCAGATGACAAATTCCATGGGCTTCAAGTTGTGTTTAACATATCATCACAATATATCTTCGCTCATATCAAGTAGTTAAACATCCCATAGCTACAGAAAATGAATATACAGTACTGTGGTTATAAACTATTACCAGTTAAAGTTGTTACGTCCAAAGGATAGAAGGTCATGTTCTAATACTGTGTCGTTACTGACATTAGACATGTTTGGTGCTCATACATTACTGTCATGTACAGCGAATCTAAAACAATAGGACTGCAACACAAACGCCGACAGTTCACTAAGGATAAGCTAGATGTATTGAGTGGAAAAAATTGATAGAAACTGTAATTGGACACATGCAGCTACAGCTCGAATAAGGACCCGTCTGTGCGCACTAGCAAGCGAGCTAAAGTGAGCTTCTTGTTGTTCCTACTCCTAGTTCATTGCTTAGCTAGAGAGCTACCATCTAACATATCTTAACTCACCACAGATATGTAACAAAACGTTGTAGCGGGACAACTGGTAAACGACAACTTTTAGCACCATGGAAAAGCGGTTACATAGATGTGTATCACTTCACTTTCAAAGCTAATAGTACAAACTACTTCCCGCGTCATCCCTTTGAAGTCAATCCGTTTTATAGGGAATTTGTTTACACAGATGTGGGACGCACCGGGCTACAAGAAAGAATGTATCGTTACCTGCGTCTAGGTCATGTTGTCTTTCAAGTGGTCAACATGTGTTCAAACTAGTTTTGACTCGAAATGCAGGTTGAGCAATAAGCATTTCAAAACAGAGAATTCCAAACATTGAGTTGGCTTTAAGTGTATGACATTCTATTTGACCCGACTTTATCATTGCAATAGCAAATGCGACTGCTTTTCACCGTGCAATTTCTTATCCCGTCGTCCTCCGAGGTCAGATAATCGAATCCCCATGTACCGGTAACTTCTTCGTCATCTTTGGTAATATCTTGAATGTAAACGCCGCCCCCTGCTGTTCGGCATGATTTGGTCTATCACGTTCATGGATGTATAAGAGAACTGGATGACTTCGGCACGAAGCCCCGTTCATTCCAAAGAAAGTTGCTCAAAAGCGCATGAAGCAAACATGGAGCTCCAAAATACCCAGATCTTCCGCGTTGTGCGGTACAACGGACATGCGCACTAGTACCAGTTTGTTTGTGTTGTCGTAGCAACCGGTAGAAATGGCCCAATGGACATTCGCACTAGCAACAGATGATTTGTGTTGTCCATTGGCCCAATGGACATTCGCACTAGCAACAGATGATTTGTGTTGTCGTATCAACTGGTAGAAACACTGCGCGTTCATCATTCCAAGTTTATTAAATCTGGATTCGGCTACTACTGAATGTTAAAAAGGTTTAAAACCTGACTTCTTAAACAAGGACCCTTTAAGTGTTTGGGCTGGTAAGTTGATGTACCCCAAAAAAAGTATCCGCTGAAATATATACGTTTCTTTCACCATGAAAGTATATGGGGAAAATATTTTTGGGTCACAGGGGGTGCAGTTCCACCGTTGGCCGCTAAGCCGATGCGGATCAAGAGCAACAGGGTTGGTATGATGAGCAATTAAAAAATATATTTAAAACTTGCCTGGGTTTTGTGAAAATGTATATTTTGTATTCCGGTTGTATTCATATTTAATATTACAAGTATTAAATATTAACAATTTAAATATGCAAATTAGGAAACTATCCTTAAATATCAGCTAATTTGCATATTACGATAATTCATTTTTCAACCCTTTGCTTCAAGACAGAATGTTTAAATGTCTTTTATTTGAATATGACCCCCAATGGTCAGACTTATAAAGAACAGTTTATCAAAATATTGTTATTTGATAAAATTATTTAAAAACAACATTCTCATGTATGATGGATGCACATTTTGCATGTAGCTATTTCGAGATAAAATTACAGTTAAATTCAAAATTATGCAAGTTATTAAAAAAACCTTCTGTATAAGTCTGGCTGTGAGACTAAGAACTTCTGTGTTGAATTTTGTGAATGTACACCTTCAATGACAGAGAAAAATAAATTTGCACATGAAATACATGCGATTTTCAAATTATTTTTTATTTGTGCATATAATGAAAGTATACAGGTTATAGTTGCAAACTATCCCAAAATATGAAGATAGACTGATGGATGCAAAATCAAACATTTTAGGGTGGTGCCTGGCCTTAAAAACCCATTATTACAGTGTAGTAGAGTATAAAATTATTATCCATACTAACTTTTTTGTACATTATTTAGTATTTTAGTCAAAATACTGTTTACAACAACTGACCATAAAACATCTACAGCAAGGACAAGAAATTGACACAGAAAATAGGCATCAAGGTAAACTGAATTAGATATTTTAATATATATTCATGTCATTCATCATATTCCATATAAAGAAATATTTAATAATATCAATGAAGAAACAGGATTAACTTGTGTTCTATTTGATTTCAGTTCATTTCTCATACAATTTCAGTCTATATCCATTGTTTTCAAAGAGAGTGAGATAAAGTGTGTGTGAGAGAGAATAATAGTGAGTAAAGGATTCTGTATGAGCATTTCTTAACAACCATGAAGAAACAGGATTAACTTGTGTTGTGATTTCAGTTCAGTTCTCATACAATTTACGTTTGTAAAGTAACAGCCATTGTTTTCAAAAGGAGTTAGTGAGCGAGTGAGTAAGTGAGTGAGTGAGTGAGTTTGTGTGTGTGTATCAATTTTTTAATTTCTTTCATCACTAAACTGTTCTGATTACATTTGAAAAAACTGACAACCATCAGTGTGTTCATTTTATAACAATATAAATGAAACAGCGTCTCAGAAACTTAAGACTTGAAATATTCCTGACCAGAAAAGTTGAGTCTGTGGAAAAAAACATTAACCTTTCAGATGGTGTGCTTGGAATTGTTTTCTAGGCATCTTCTGGGAGTTTGGAATGATGCAAGTTCACAGGTTCTGGCTCAGAAATGATGTGAAGAACATCAGACTCATAATAGAACAGGATGTCAGGTGGACGAGGCCAGGTGAAGACATTCTTCCCTGAAGCTGTTGCATGCAGCTTACCTCTACTTCATCCCCAACCACCTGAATGATCTGCCCCACAAATGGTTTGCCCTCATATCTGACAAGAGCAAACTTTCCCTGCTTTCTTTACTGATCTTCCACACTCTCAGATGTTGAGGTGGTGGCTGGTGGGTCCCGGAAATTGACTGCAGACGGCCCATGACATTTGCAGATAGTGGGTCTTTTGCAAAAGCATGAAATGTCCTGTACTCCATCACAGCTGGCTCTTCACAGGTCACTTGATGAATCTTTAGTGTACCTTTCACAGCTGGAATGAAGGCTGGGACTTTCTCATCATATCTTTCAATCGCTTCTTCTGAGATCCAATAGTAACAGACACTGGACTCATCCAATAGTAACAGACACTGGACTCATCCGATAGTAACAGACACTGGACTCATCCAATAGTAACAGACACTGGACTCATCCAATAGTAACAGACACTGCACTCATCCTTCAGGAAGTTGAAGACATCCTCTGCGGTCTGCAAATACTTAACACGGCAGATATCACTCACATATACTTTTTTTTTTACAATGACGTAGTTAGGGCGGCAGGTACCTTAGCTGCAAAGTGCTGCGGGAAACCCTGCTGTTCATGCTAAACAGTTAATCACTATTTAAATTATAAAAATAATATAATTGCCACCTACATTTATATACTTTGCCCTGAATCTGATCAAATTGGTCTCAAACAGAAAGGAGTCAAATGGGTGTAACCGGTTATCTCTATTTAAAATTGCAGGCATTATTATGGACAACTATGTACACACTTGACCTTTATGTGAATATTCAAACACAGTATTTACATTTTTTTTACACAAGTCAATATTTTATGATTATTATATTTTATCAATATTTTAAGGTCATACCATTTGACATGTAACCTAAGCTTGCCTGACCATGACCTAAAAACACTTAATTATGTAACATTTTTAAGAGTTACTAACCTTAACTCATAGCAGTTGGGGTCTTCAATAATCCTTCTCTGTGACATAATTTCCTGTCACATGATCATCTGACAAGCGGTTACACCACTTGACATTTCAAGTGGTTGATGTGACAGACATGATCCCTATATTAATTAAAACATTCAGAACAATGGGGTTTCATTACTTTTATTAAATTTAGAAAGGTTTGATTTTATGTAATGCGATGAACAATCCATGGATAGAACTAAATTGGCTTGGGAGCAGGAGATGGTGTTGGTATTTTCTAAAGAGTTTGGGAAGAGGCAATTAAATGAACAAGTTCTATCTCTTTGTGTGCCCATCTTGGTCTCATACAATTCCAATTATAACTAATTGAACTTATATAGCGCTTTCAAGGAACCCAAAGCACTTTACATTGTGAGGGGGAAAGCCCACCTAATCCATCACTAATGTGTAGCACCCACTTGGGTGATGCACGGCAGCCATTTTGTGCCAGAACTCACACCACACATGAGCTATTAGGTGGAGAGATGAGTAGTCATATATGCCAATTAGGAAGGAGGCAGATTATTAGGTGGCCATGATTGAAGTGATGCCTGGTTGTGAATTTGGCCATGACACCGGGGTTAACACCCCTACTCTTACGATAGTGCCATGGGATTTTTAATGACCTCAGAGAATCAAGACACCCATTTAACGTCCCATCTGAAAGACGGCACTCTACGCAGGGCAGATGTCCCTATCAAAACCCTGGGGCAATTGGAACATTTACTCAGCAATTCCAGTATTGATTTCCTTGGTCTGACTGAGACTTGAATGACTTGTTCCTCACCTGATGCTTTAATTACCATACCAGGATACAATACTTTTAGGAAAGACAGAGACAAGGGGAGGGGAGAAGGGAGTTTTACTCTATGTGAAAAACCCTATTAAATGCAAACAGATTGAATGGCCTTGGGAACTGATGTTGAATGTGTTGGTGTTAATATTTTAGGTTACACTTTATTTGGAGAGTCCGAAATTCCATCTGTAGGTGCTCTACAGATAGTTTGCTGATGATATGACTATCAACAAACTATCAACAAACTATCTGTTGATAAGCAACTAATTGTTTAATTTAAGGGTAGGGGTAAATTTAGAATATGTTTAAGGGTAATGGTTAAGGTTATGCTTAACATTAGGGGAAGGGTTAAGGTTAGGATTAGGGTTAGGGTTAGCAGATAGTTTGTTAAAATGTTGTTGATAGTCTGCAGATAATCTGTAGAGCATCTACAAATACACTTTTTGGACTCTCAAAATAAAGTGTTACCATATTTTACTGTCTGCCAAAATGTCATTTACCCTGATTTGTATTAATATAAAACCTTCAGCAAAGTTAGATTTCTATGATCAGTTAAAAGCTCTCCTCAAAATCTGTGACTTCAACAAAGAGTATAATAGGTGATTTTAACATAAACTGGAATGATAAGAGTGGAAGAAGAAACCTCAAGAACATTACAGACTACTATCTCACACAGTATTGAACAACCGACTAGAATAACTCATCGATCAGAACCCAGAATAGATTTATTGTTCACAAACACACCCGAATTCACAAACAGACCTGATCAAACCATCTAATGACTGGTTTGTCGATCACAATATAAGTTTATTTACCATAAAGTTAGGAAAACAACGCTTACGTTCGTCAGCAAAACCCACAACTAATGATGAAGCAGTCCAAATAGTTCAACAGCAGAAACTTGGGGTAGCTTTAGGAGAGGTTAAATGGGATAAAGTCCTCTCTACACGTAACTTAGAGAGTGACAGTAATCAATTCACTTCAAAAATCAAGGAAACTATGAGGCCCTTAAAAGCTGAGTAAGGCAAACTAAAGCTAACTTCTTCATCAAGATTATTGAGGGGGCTAAAGCTGGGGGTGACATTGGACTCTAACCTAACCTTCAAAAGTCATAGAAAAAGGGTGGCAAATTTGTGACATTGGTCACATGACAACGCTCAAACTGCTGTTTAAACATTTTAAATTCTGCCCCAGACATGTTTAAACAACATTCTGCCCCTCTGTTCTGTTGCTCATTCTGCCCCTCTCCCACTGAATGACTTCTTCCAAAGAACTGAGAGTGGTGGTAGTACAAGGGCCTCCCAAAGGGAAGTGTGTAATACCTTTTAGGCGCACCATTGTGGACAAACTGTTTTGTCAGTAAAAGGAAATACATATTGGAATAGCCTACCCCTGACAATAAGGGACTGTCCCACATACATCAATTTTAAAACTCATCTAAAATTCTGGCTTTTAGAAAATCATTGCTGTACTTACTTAACTGCCTCACACTATTCACTATGTGTGATTATTATATATTTTGTTTTGTCTTGACTGCTGTTTTTAGTGTTTGTCTCTCAAGCTATTAGGGGTGTTGCATGCTTGTTACTGTTTTTATGTTTTTCTTTTTACGTATCTGCCGAGGGACAATAGATGAAAATTAGCTATGGTGCTAACTCTAGCATATTTACATTGTGTACTTGTACTGATGTCCATTAATATGCACTGTCCCTATTTAAATAAACAATAAATACATAAACCACTTTTGAATTAAAAAGCCAACCACCCTGTGCCCACAGATTTAATAATGCAAATAAATGATAGAAATCAACTTACTGATCTAATTATTAGCCAGCTATTATCCAGTTATAATATTTGCCCATCATTTTAACACATGTCCTTTAAAACACCAAATAGACACATTTTCTCCTCAAGTCCTTGACATTATTCTCTTTTCACCCCAGAATTAGACTCATGTCGTGCCCGGGCGCTCAGAATGGGGTGGCGTCAAGGGACATAGCGACATCTAGTGGTTAAATTATAGCATATAAAATAGCTATCGTACTTTAGGAATTATAATACTCTGTCTATGAGGAATTGCCTTGGCAAGCACAGTAGTTTCGATTCAGATCCAGTCCGTCCTAAACAATTGGCCTTTATAGACATATATTCTGTACATTACTTCAAGGTATACACCAGTATCTATTTGAAAACAATAAAATAAAAACCACAGTCTCTTTTCATCCATCAAAGCTTTTGACCTTTCAACAATGGGTTTATATTCATATGAACTGGGCACCTTCGTGTTTGTGCACAAGGTGATAGGGAATTGGATTTGTTTTGGATGCAGAGAGGCCTCCTTAGCGTGGGTCTATTCAAAATAGAGAACTGGGAACTTGGAAATGTCTGAACTTTCACATCAGCGCTTTCAAGACAACTGGGAACTCTGAAAACTTTCCAGGCTAAAGATCACCAATGTCACAATTTTACCTCTTTTTTCAGAGTTCGCATATTTCAGTTTTCCTTGCAAAGGCACGTAATGTTTTCAATCAAAAGCAAAACACAGAAATCTAATAAATACTAACCATACCAAATAATTTACATTTTATTTGAGGCAATTAAAATGTCAAATTCATCCAATGCAAAATAAGCTTAAAAGTGGAGACCGGGCCAGATAATTAAACTCCTTTTTAGAAATTTCAACAAAATGCTAGTTATTGTCATTACAAACATGAAATAATTAAGCAAATATATCTAGTGATTTTACCCATAACAACTGTAAAACATGGGGGGAAAAGCCAAGGAAGTGTACAGTTAGTGGGCAATGAAACAGGCCTAATTCATAATTTGACAACGCATTGTTGCCTGTATCTTCAAATCAAATCTGTTGGTGAAAACAAGACAAGAACCAGATTTGTTCAACTAGCAAATCCAGTGGTGTAGTAATACCTGGAGAAATCAGGATACTCAATTTCTTCTGAAAATGAAACATCCAACCAGTGCCTCAACATTGTACGAAAGCACCACCACAGAGGGAACAGAAACAAAACATAGCTTCTACCCTCAAGAAAACTGGGCAGTTCTTATAGGCTTAAGCATGTTATTTGGGGCCATGTGTTTTTTTCTTACCAAGGGAGAATTGAAAATTCACCAAATACTACTACTTGAATGGCCCTCCAATTTCTTATCAATTACTAGTGGGAAAATTGTGTATACTCCTGAGCTTTCATTTGGTCAACATGGTGACCTCTGACGCTTCCTAGAAAAGGTATTAACTCTAAAAGTAGTTTTGTAAGTTAAACACTACTAATAATTTAGTAATGTTTTCCACCACTAAATTTTACAAGAATGCAACTTTGGTTTTTATCTTATAGATTTTTTGCCATTTACGCTTTATCAGATGGAGACATTGTGGAAAGGAGAGTTTTTCAGAAATGGCAACAACTAGATTCAAACAAAGTTTGATGGCAACATCTAGATCTGATCCTGCTGAAAAGCATAGCCTGTATATACAGTATTTAGCCATATGTGAGTAAATTACTGCCACCCGGGTGGGATTAACAGACTACTGTCTGTTAACTACTAGTTATATTGTACAATGTTCAATGTTACTAGATTACATTGTATTATCACTAGATTACATACAGTAGCTTAGCTTGATCATTGGTTGTGTGTAGAGGAGATTGAGCATCATATACCTTATTGTCAAGGTCCAATTAAATATCACTGGTCTACAGTGATGACATTGGACACTCAAAATGATTATTATCCAAGTTAAATTTAACTATACTGCACATAATGGTGTTGTTATAACCAACATAACGCCTGTAACACATATTATTGTATGGTTACAGACACATTAAACAAATGCCATGAGCATTTAGCAGACACTCTTATCCAAAGTGATAGTAGTTAGTGAATACATTTTCCTGTATCCATTTTTGTGAGGGCAGTGATTTTCTTGGTTTAGTAGCTATTCCCTGTAACATTTCAGCCAATAATTTATTCATATTTAAAGACCCTTTTTACGTCTCTAAACGTTCCAAAATCCATTTTCTTCTGATATTTGCCCTTTTACACGATTGGTCCAAATGCAAAATTCTCCATATTCGTGATCAAAAAAGAAAAACGTTATTCCTGAGAGATTTTACTAATCTAATCTATGGTAACTAATGTCGATAATCACTATTGTTAGCGCTATGTCTAACGTTACATAGTTGCTAGGTAAGTATAAGTCATAGGACAGGCTACACTTGTATGAATGACCGTTATGTTGTTTACATGTAAAAATATCTTTATACAGCATAATCACTACCAAAATTACTATCAGTTTAATAGTCAGGAATTGTATTGTGTAATGGTAGAAAGGAAATATATGAATTGATGAAATTACATTTTGAGCATTCCGTAGGCTATATTGTATGTTAAAAGTTAGAATAGAATTGATTAGTCTGTCTTTGTTTGTTACAGTTTCACACTTTCCTTGTAACGTCATTAAACCTGTGGACGTGGAAAAGACTGTCTTCAGAGTCTTGATGTTGGGAGAGAGTTTAGCTGGCTGTCAGTGTATATAGCAATACCGAAGACGGCACACATGGGTAAGACTGCCGACCTGACTGCTGTCCAGAAGGCCATCATTGACACCCTCAAGCAAGAGGGTAAGACACAGAAATAAATTTCTGAACAAATAGGCTGTTCCCAGAGTGCTGTATCAAGGCACCTCAGTGGGAAGTCTGTGGGAAGGAAAAATTGTGGCAAAAAACGCTGCACAACGACAAGAGGTGACCGGACCCTGAGGAAGATTGTGGAGAAGGACCGATTCCAGAACTTGGATGACCTGCGGAAGCAGTGGACTGAGTCTGGAGTACAAACATCCAGAGCCACCGTGCACAGGCGTGCGCAGGAAATGGGCTACAGGTGCCGCATTCCCCAGGTCAAGCCACTTTTGAACCAGAAACAGCAGGAGAAGCGCCTGACCTGGGCTACAGAGAAGCAGCACAACAAAACAACAACAAATTTTGCATGTCATTCGGAAATCAAGGTGCCAGAGTCTGCAGGAAGTCCAGTGTCAAGTACCCACAGTCAGTGATGGTCTGGGGTGCCATGTCAGCTGCTGGTGTTGGTCCACTGTGTTTTATCAAGGGCAGGGTCAATGCAGCTAGCTATCAGGGGATTTTGGAGCATTTCATGCTTCCATCTGCTGAAAAGCTTCATGGAGATGAAGATTTCCTTTTTTAGCACGACCTGGCACCTGCTCACAGTGCCAAAACCACTGGTAAATGGTTTACTGACCATGGTATTACTGTGCGCAATTGGCCTGCCAACTCTCCTGACCTGAACCCCATAGAGAATCTGTGGGATATTGTGAAGAGGAAGTTGAGAGACACAAGACCCAACACTCTGGATGAGCTTAAGGCCGCTATCGAAGCATCCTGGGCCTCCATCACACCTCAGCAGTGCCAAAGGCTGATTGCCTCCATGCCACGCCGCATTGAAGCAGTCATTTCTGCAAAAGGATTCCCAACCAAGTATTGAGTGCATAACTGAACATAATTATTTGAAGGTTGACTTTTTCTTTTTTTTTGTATTACAAACACTTCTTTTATTGGTCAGATGAAATATGCTAATTCTTTGAGGTTTTCATGAGCTGTATGCCAAAATCATCAGTATTAAAACAATAAATGACCTGAAATATTTCAGTTGGTGTGCAATTAATCTAAAATATATGAAAGTTTAATTTTTATCATTACATTATGGAAAATAATTAACTTTATCACAATATGCTAATTTCTTGAGAAGGACCTGTATTGTACGTTTAATGAAGCCCCAGTCGACTTCAAATCTATCAAATCTATTTCTATGTAAGGTCACTTAGCTCCTATCGTAGAGCCCACATTTTTTTCAAATCTTTTACTCCAATTTCAGTTTCCTGTCAAACTGTAAAAGGTACAGAACGAACTGATCATGAAATGACAATAGGTCCACAGTTCCCAATGTGACGAAGATCTACCCCAGACTCGTGTGGTATGGGCCAATATTGGCTACCACAAAGTTGAATACGGCACTTGAGATGTGATTTATTGTTTATTATTGCTATACCAGTATGCATTGTTGATTCCACCGTGTACTACAAGTAAAAGGACTACAATACCCACAATGCAATGTATGTAATGTTCCTGTGGTTCCATGTGACCGCGATGTGACGACATTGGATGACGGCATGATCAAGAATAAAGAACCATGGATCAGCTATAGGACAAATTGGATATCTTCTATTTGATTGATTTTCAGCCTAATTGTACAAACCTTATGACGCTATAATTTTACATGGATAACCAGTAAGAGAACAATGAATAAATACATCCAGCTACCAGAGTGACCTGCACTAACTAAGTTAACCGCATAGACATAGCAATGAAAGCTAGCTAGCATAGGACAGAGGATCAGAGGAGCCAGACGGGTCCCATGTCACACCCTAATCTTGGGATTTGACATAGTTGACCGCAGTTTATCTCAGGATTAATGACAGAAATATAGACTACAGTAATGAAACATAAAGTCGACATTTTGAGATCCTAAAATACATTCCCAAGCAACGAGAATACAAACAGTGGTTTCAGATCTTGAGTAGACTACATCTTCATCATGCCTCAGCCGTCTGTGGAATAGTGCTTGCCAGCCAGTCTGCTAAACTCAGTTCATAAATTGGAGCTCGTCAATCCCTCGTCAGTGTGTGTGTGCTTTGGCCCCTAGGATTGTGCAAACATGAATGCACCACCGATGTATACATTTGTCGCAAGAGACGACAACAGTACGGTTTATGCAGAAGTTTCCAAAATTCTCGTCGCGACTGGACAATGGAAGAGACTAAAAAGGGATAATCCCCGATTCAACTTGATGTTGGGTGAACGGAACAGACTGCCATTCTCACGGCTTGGTAAGATGAGCTCTTTCGGCATATGGTTTTGTATTGTTTTCAATTCCTTCATTGTGATTCTCATATTCACCTTCAAGTTCAACTCATAAAATAATCGTATGAAAATAGCTGACGCAAGCCTTTGATGGAGGCCTATATTGGGTAATTAGTAATGCCCATCACCACTCACCGCTTCTAATCTGGCAATCTGCACCCCTCCCTTAACTACTGGAATTTAGAGATATCAACATGAATTTAAATAATTTTATATAATATTTCAAATTATTAAATTAATTTGCATGACGAAGCAAACCCCAGGTTACCTTATTTGGAGTCGGGACGACGTCAGCATTTTCTGCATTTAACAAAGTAAAAAAAGGGGTTACTCCCTTTCCTGGAAGATAATGACAATCTTCCTTATCTATTGATTTGTGGTATTTGGTTCAGTTCCTTAATATGAATTTGGCTTTGAGTATACTGAAACTAGTAGTTTATAGACTAATTCATTAGAACGTTAAACCCATATGTTATTGGCATCACTGTATTGTATCGTCATACATCCTGATCACTGAAACAAATAATATTCCAACAAATTTGAGAATGCCAGAAGTAGGCTAGATTAGACACAGTAAAAGGCCATGCTTTATCTCAGAAAAGGACAGGACACAAACATTTTTTGCATATTATACCACAAAATTAGTTTGAAAAACTGCCGTTGTGATAATTTATTTTATCTCTTTTTTTTCCCCTTGAATGTTATCCTCTACAGGTCACGAGCCTGGACTGATGCAACTGGTAAATTATTACAGAGGGGCAGATAAATTGTGCCGCAAAGCGTCTTTAGTCAAGTGGGTATTAGCAATTTTGAAAAGATATATCTGGTTTTGTTTGATAATGTATCACCAACATCCCTTTTCATCACATTGTGCAGGTTAATCAAGACCAGCCCAGAGCTTCCCGAAGCTGGCAGCTGGTTGCCTGAATCCTACATCATCTATCCTACCAACCTCAACACGCCTGTTGCTCCAGCAAAGAATGGCATTAGCCACTTGAAAAGTAACCCCAAGACAGATGAAAGAGAAGTTTTCTTGGCATCTTATTATTCAAATAAGGAAAGCGGAGAGGGGACAGTCTGGATTGCTAAGTCATCTGCTGGAGCAAAGGGTAGGCTACATCCCAGTTGTCACACCTGAAGGCTAAGGTTTCACTTGACAACTGGTAATGTGAGATTTTGTTTAATGGTAGTTGGTTACTATGGGGAAGATATGATAGTATTTCTGACAAAACACTTCAATTTTTGAGCTAGGTGTTGCCTCAGGTTTTCTGAGATTTTCTTTGGAATCACCCAGGGAGTTAGAAACTTTTAGTTGGCAAAAACGAAAAGAAAATCTATTGTAAGGATTGTGTACAAAGACAAGGTTCGGGTTGGTTTTCTTGTTCCAGGTGCTGGAATTTTGATATCCCACGATGCAAATCAATTGCTGGAGTTCATTGATAATCAAGGGCAGGTTCATGTCATTCAGAAGTACCTAGAAAGACCACTACTGCTACAACCTGGCAATCGCAAATTTGACATCAGGTAAGAATCTGATTCTAATATGTTTGTTAGTGACAGGTAAAACCTGTATGCGAAAGACCAACTATAACCTGAGGAACAGCAACAGAATCAATGTCATCACTGGTGTTTTTCCTGTAGTTGTTTACATCGCAGGCTTTCCTGATGTGTGTTCATAGGAGCTGGGTGCTGGTTGACCATCATTACAACATCTACCTTTACCGGGAGGGTGTGCTGCGGACAGCATCTGAGCCCTATGACACCTCCAACTTCCAAGACATGACCAGCCACCTGACCAACCACTGCATCCAGAAAGAGCACTCACAGAACTACGGCCGCTACGAGGAAGGCAACGAGATGTTCTTCGACGAGTTCAAACAGTACCTGCTGAGCACTCACAACGTAGGGCTGGAGACCAGCATTTTACCTCAGATCAAGCAGATCATAAGGTAGCTACTTCACCTGTTCTGACTGAAGGAAAGTTAAAAACATATATCTAGCAATCATCTAGTTAGACCACTAGCTATGTTTTTGCTTCACAATTGCTTGATTTATACTTCTTCCAATGTGTGTCCCGTCTGGGTGTCTAGGAGCTGTCTGACATGCATTGAGCCAGCCATCAGCACTAAGCACTTGTCCTATCAAAGCTTCCAGCTCTTCGGCTTTGACTTCATGGTGGATGAGAGCTTCAAGGTGTGGCTGATTGAGATCAATGGCGCTCCGGCCTGTGCACAGTCAGTACTTTTAAATCCTTCTTATCCCCAGTAGTCATAGACATAGTGCTGCTGCATAATACTGTCTAGCTGCTGTTTACTTCCATCTTCCTCTGCATCCTCTCTAATGTGTAGTTGGTTTGTTCTTTCTATGCTATTCTGAAAAAAAAAGGTTTTATAAAACCTTATTTCATGTTACTAAATTGTTCTCTCTAAAACTAACTTTTGAGGTATTACAAGTCGAATTGTTTTCTGTTTTCATTGCCAGTATTCTACTTGTTTTTTTATGATTTTTATGAACAATTGTGATATGAATGTAACACATCTTAGCTATATACATTACACCTGTGCTTGTTAGGGGATGGATTATTTAGTCATATACTGAAGCATTTGTTGATAATGTCAGAACGATCTGACAAGCATTCTTTTAAAATATATTTAAATGATTTCTACTTGATATCAAATGAAAGCTGCTCCGAATAATATAATAACGGACACGTCTAAACTCACCAGCCACTTTTTGCCTTCAGAACTGTCTTACCCCTTTGTGGCATAGATTCAACAAGGGGCTGAACACATTCCTCTGAGATTTTGGTCCATATTGACATTATTGCAAAAAGCAGTTGCTGCAGATTTTTGGACATTTTCGCCCAGAGAACTGCCGCTCACTGGGTATGTTCTCTTTTTTGGACCATTGTCTCTAAACCCTAGATATGTTTGCGTGGGAAAATTCCAGTAGATCAGCACCTTCTGAAATACTCAAAACAGCATCAACAACCATGCCATGTTCAAAGTCACTTAAATCAATTTTCTTCCCAATTCTGATGCTTAGTTTGAAATTCAGCAGATCATCCTGACCATATCTACATGCGTAAATGCATTGACTTGCTGCTACATGATTGGCTGACTTAGATATTTGCTTTAACAAGCATTTGAACAGGTTGGTGAGTCTCATTTGCAATCAGTGGTGGGCCGTCAAGGCCTGCAAAGCCTTCTATGCATGCCCAAAGATAGTCAGAATATATTTTTAACATATATTATTCTTGAATATATTTTTTCATTAACACTATATATATTTTACTAAGTTAATTTCAGTTATTCTATAAGGTAATTTCATTGCTACAGTACGCTCTTTTCAGTTGCTTTGCTTTTAGCCCAGCTCATATAAATGAAAGCTTTTATCCAATAAGATTTTATCATCTGTGTTGTCTCCGGGTAAACTGGGGCATTCAGAATTCCGAGTGAATACTGTGTGCTGTTGAAACCCATCAGGACCATGTTGTTGACTGTCATATTTTTAACCAATCAGGTTTCGACTTTACCATGTTGGGTGTGTTCTTTGACCAACTAAAGCGTTTCTGCAGGCCTAGCCTTACGTCAGCATCGTTTCTGTTGCTGATAGGAGTGGCAGTTCAATCAAGTTCAACAAAAAGTTTTTTAACGTTTGTCATCCGAACAAGAACTAGCTTAGCTTACCCGTCTCCGGTTTCTTTAAACTCTCAATTTTTAGATTGTTAGATTTTTTACTTTTAGCAGAATGGCAGATGGAGGTGAAGAAGTAGCTTTGGTGGTGAATATAGGACTGGGCAGGATCGACTCTCAGCACTGGGCAAGATCTTTTATTGGAACTTAGAAGTGTTTTTTAAAAGAGAAAGTAGGATGGACTTATATATAATAATGAACAGCTTTGGTGAGTTTAATGGATTTTTATATATTTTTACTAGCAGGGCCTTAAAGGAGTGTTCCACAGTAAATCAGTTTCATAGTATACCATTTACAAACGTTACCATAGATGATTTATGGCATATACACGTCTGTTTTTTTTCAATATATCAGAGAAAAGCCGATAGTATATTTCAGTTCCTTTCGCATCCACTGGGGGGCTTCTGTATCTGTCTAAACTTGAGTTACCACAACTCCCAGAATTCTAAGCGAATTTAGTGCCCGTCCCCGTTTGAACACACCGATACAGAATATGGGCAATTCAACAGCACACCTCTGTAGAGCTGACGCTAGA
>JACXGM010015353.1:0-21366 GCA_016801145.1 Umbra pygmaea | reverse complement strand
TATCTCAGAGAAAATCCTTTTCTTTGCCGGATTTTGCTTATCCATGTCGTAAATTCTAAGGGCGAGGCCTCTAATCAATGCATATTTGTGGGCGTGTTATGTAAATTACGATGGTTTTCAACCGTCTGATTTATCAACAGCCGCTCATTCGTACGCTGGAATTGGAGTGATACGAAAGTTTTGTAAATCACACGTGGGTTTCGTCGTAAGATGATTTCTGCGCTCAAATCTACACTGGTTTCTACGCACATTTGATAAATGAGGGCCATTGAAACTAATTTGTCAACCACTCCACAGATGTCATGTTAACAAATTATAGTTTTGGCAAGTCAGTTAGGACATCTACTTTGTGCATAACACAAGTCATTTTACCAAACATTGGTGACTCATTTTTATACTTATAATTCACTATAGCATATATATAATTCTAGTGGGTCAGAAGTGTACATACACTAAGTTGACTTCCATTGGAAAATTCTAGAAAATTACATCATATAGAATATACCAGATGCATCTCTACAAATAATTGTTTAGATAATGGAGAAAACATGTACCAAATTGTCTATATCCACAGTTGAACAAGTCAACATAAACTGAATTACTGCTCAACAAGGAAGAAGCCACTGCTCCAAAACCTCCATATTAAAGCCAGATTACACATGTGCACCTGTTATTTGGAGAAATGTCCTCTGGTCTGATGAAACAGAAGTTTAACTATTTGGCCATAATGACCATTGTTATGCCTGAAGGTAGCAGGGGGAGGCTTGCAAGCTGAGGAACATCCTGACCGCCAAGCACAGGGGTGGCAGCATCATGTTGTGGGGGTGCTTTGCTGCAGGAGGGACTGGTGCACTTCACATAATTGTTGGCCTCATGAGGAAGGAATTGTATGTGGATATTTTGAAGTAATGTCACAAAACATCTGTCAAGAAGTTAAAACTTGGTCACAAATGGTTAATGCAAATAAATAATAAACACAAGCATACTTCCAAAGTTTTGGCAGAATGGCTTAAGGACAACAAAGTCAAGGTTTTGGAGTCACCATTACAAAGCCCTAACCTCAATCATTTAAAGAGTTTGTAGGCAGAACTGGAAAAGTGTGTGCAAGCAAGAAGACCTACAAACCTAACTCCACCAGTTACACCAGTTCTGTCAGGAGGAATAAGATAAAATTCACCCAACTTATTGTGGGAAGCTTGCAGAAGACTACCAGAAATCTTTGACCCAAGTTAAACAATTTAAAGGCAATGATACCAAATACTATTTTAGTGTACATAAACTTCTGACCTACTAAATAAAAGCTGACATAAATCATTATCTGCTAATATTCTGACATTACACATTCTTAAAATAAAGTGGTGATCCTAACTGACATATGACATGGAAGTCTTGTCATGATTAAACGTCAGGAATTTCAAACAACTGAGTTTCAAAGTATTTGA
This sequence comes from Umbra pygmaea, assembly GCA_016801145.1. Taxonomy (NCBI): domain Eukaryota; kingdom Metazoa; phylum Chordata; class Actinopteri; order Esociformes; family Umbridae; genus Umbra; species Umbra pygmaea. The sequence continues at coordinate 19,924 of JACXGM010015353.1, read as the reverse complement.
CCAAGGTATATGTAAACATCAACTGTACTGTATTTAAAAAGTGTAAACTCTGCCCAATCCCATTGTAACCTGCAATAATATAGGACTGAACAACAGTTTAATAGGTTTTGTGTTTGAGAATTTAGATGTCACCCTCGAGAATTTACATCACACCTCAAGAATCTCAGACGTGTAACTGAATTGGAGCTTTTACAGTGGACAACAGTTTTTTGGCCATGCATGGCATTTCATAATTATATAAGCTAAAAAAATAGGAATGTGTAGTTATGGGCTATTGACATATTGACAGCCACTTGCTGATTTAACAGCTTTAACACACTTACTACTCAGACAAGATAATTAATGTCTCCCTTCAATGTAATTCCAGATATATTCCATACTGTACCATATATTTAAAAGTCATACACATGTTTCCAGCAACTTTTGGTCTGTCGCATCCTCCGCTATTGTTCGGCCATTTGCGTACCAGAAATCTGTGATTTCTTCCAACGTCACTTTAGGCTGGATCCAAAGGTTCTCACAATCTCTCCCATTCAATTTCTCCTTCCCCAGCCCCTTCTTTACCTTATCGTCCCTCCTCTCCCTCTCTCGCTCCCTCCCTCCCTGGTTATGTCCGAGGGTGGTGCCATTTGCGTACCAGAATTCCACCCTTTCATCCACCGATGTTGTTTGGTCCACCCACAGGTTCTCCAAATTAAGACCTGACAGCCTCTCTCCTCTTCCTCTGCTCCTTTCCTTTTCTTCCTGGACTGAATAACGCACCCACATGAACACAGTGAGACCCAGGAAAACTGAGGCGGTCACTGCCAGAGCCCACAAAATGAGGAAACAGACCAGTCTGGTGGAGCCGTGAAACAACAACGGGGGACTTTCGTCCACCTCTCCACACTCAGGACAATCCATGCGGCTGAGATTATTGTTGCCACGCACAGTCCATTCAGTGGAGTTGTTCAGCCCATTCGCCCAACCTGAAAGAGATGTTTGATTTTTCAAAATGTCCATTGGTCCAGGGATATTTGAAGTTGTGGAATTCCTACTTTTGGAAAGTTTGTTAGAGTAGTCGTTTACATCGTAAACTGTCACATTGTTCGTACCAGTTTGAAGAGTTCTGCTGTTGTCGGTTTGGTTTGTCGAAGCTATGGTGGTGCCCTGGTTGACCACAGAATGGCTTGTGTCATCACGTTGTGTTTTTGAGTTGGTATCAATATTTGTCTCACTCATGGGCTCATATGCACCAGGAAGTGTGACTGCGTAATTAGGGGAAATAGTTGTTGATGTGGCACTGCTATCTCTTCTTTGTTTACTTCTTTTGGGACCTGTCAATCTACTAGAGTAAGTGCTTGTGAATAAGTAGTTCTGTGCTCCGTTGTAATCACCTGAAGCAGTAGTTAAACTTGAACTTTCTTGGCCATTGTGTGTTGCAGTGTGTTGGTCTTTTTGGGACCCGTCAAAGATGGTATTTGCAAACCTGGGATTGTTACTCATGTCTGCAATCCAGGTCTTTGTGAATCTTGTTCTGTTCAGTTCTCTGGCTGTTTCAGTACTGCCACTCTCATGAGAGGCCGTCTTTTCTTCCCTGGGGAGGGAGTTGAGTCGGTTGGTTGTGGGCCAGTAGTATGTGTGTCTGTTATATGGAAGTGTACTGTGGCTTTCAGTTTCCGTTCTTGAACCACTTACAGTTGCATGCCCAATGATCTTTTGGTTGGCTGTAATGGCATAAGGTGATGTTTCTGTTTTAAGAAGATGCAATTTTTCTGTGGCATCTCCGACCTGTGCCATGCTGGCAATTGTCTCCTCCTGAGTGCTGTAAATGCCTCTAGAACTTTCAGGATGGGTTTCAGTTGTGGATACTGGAGGGTTTAGGTTGTCTGGAATCGTGCTGCTGAACCTCAGGTCTGCTATCAAATTTTCAATGAAGAGGTGATGAAGGCACAGCACGAGGGAAATCAGAGTCACTCTCATCCTCCGTCTGTGTGCAAGAAACAGGGAGACAGTTAGAGAAACATTGATCAAATAGCAACAGACTGTGAAAGATGAGCTAGACAGATAGAGATTGATATAGATCGATGCACCAAGCTAATCAGTTAACATTGATTTGCTTGTAACACTTCTATAAATGTAATATCCTATTGCCTCCCTCAGTCTCAAACTTCTCAACAAAAAACTGATATATCCACACTATTGGAAGCCATATGTCTGCTTAACATGAATAAATAAATAAACATTCATACAATGCTGAAAAGTAAACATACCAAACTGCCCAGTCTTCTCGTTTCAATGCCTCTTCCCCTTTTCTTTGTGATTTCCTCTTTAGCGGTAACACTCGTCATCATACAAGGCCCCGTGGCTCTATGGGATACCTTCAAACCACCCCCAAGCTGCCCGCGTGAGGATGACAGGAAGAAATGATATGTTTTGATTGCCGTGGCAACAGAGCTGTGACGTGCATGTTGGAAGGTGAGGCAGGATGTGGTACGACGATGCGGTATGACACGTCCCCACCTCAATCCTCCATGTCTCTGTCGTCTCATAGACAGCAGTTTGCAATATAAAATTATCTACACCCTACTTCCTTTTGACTCATTTCCTTTCACACGTTTCACATCTGATGAGTGATAAGTAAGACTTTTAGCAAGAAATGGGAGAGATAGCACTGGAGTCCATTATTTCAATTTTAGTTTAACAGTGACATCAAACATTTGTATCATGATACAGAGTTGAAGTTAGACATTTACATACACCTTAGCCAAATACATTGAAACTCAATAGTTCACAATTCCTGACATTCAGTCTTAGTAAAAAATCCCTGTTGTAGGTCGGTTAGTATCACCACTTTTTTTTATAGAATGTGAAATTTCAGAATAATAGCAGAGTATGATTTATGTCAGCTTTTATTTCTTTCATCACATTCACAGTGGGTCAGATGTTCACATACCCTCAATTAGTATTTGGTATTGTTACCTTAACCCATTTACTCCTAAAACGCCTGTTAGGTTCCCTCCGGGTCTCGAACTGTTTTCCCATGCTCCCTTGTTCCTAGTGTTTGTTTAGTGTGGTTTGTTTTTGTTTAGCCTTTGTTTGTATTTAGTCCTGTTCTATCTGTTTATCTTCCCTGTAGTGCTTGTATATTCTCAGTAATCTAGATATTCTTTGATCTGGGGCCTATACTACGAAGCAAGATTTGAGGTTAACGAGGTAACTTCAGGTTTAACCCTTGATTTTCAGTATAATGACGTAGGGTCACCTGTTACCGGGTTACATCACCTACGGCTAACCCAGCACCTACGGCTAACCCTCCAACTTCCGTTACATAACTTCCGGAAACATCTCGCCCTCAAACAAGCTGAGGTTATCCAGCCATTATGAAATGTATTAAACTAAATGAAACACATAATCCACAGCACCGCAGACCCACCCCCCCCCCCCCCCCCCCCCCCCCCCCCATGGTTAACCCTCATATTTTCATTTCGTAATTTCAGGAAAACTGTTCTCACTCCAAAAAAAGTTTAAATTAATTACTTTTTATTGACGGCCAATACTAATCTGTTAGTTTTGTTACGAAATTAATTATACTACATTGAACATATGGACAGTATACATTTAACCTACATCTACAGTGTATGCATTCGCAGTAATTAACCCACTATCTATATGTATTCAGTTATAAACTTTGTTTCATTTTCTGTGTATCCATATACTAATTTCCAATTACGATCGCCCTCATTTATGAAACGTGCGTACGACCTAAAACAGGCGTACGATGGGCGTACCACGATTCCTATGCAAAGCAAGGGATTTATCAATTTGAACGTGATCGTAGGCTGCGATAAAATCTCACGTCTGGTCTGACTTCGTGTACGCAAATTCTTTTGTGTGACTAGCGGTGTTCATGTTATAACCACCCAGTGAATTGTTGAACCAGTGATCATTGATGAATGTGTCTGCATCGCATCTACCCCATATTGCAAATAACATTTCAGAATTTCAAATTATTTTTTTTCCCTTTCACAGAAATTAGGCAAACAACAATTTCAATCAAATATATATATATAATTTAAACAAGTGCTTTGGCAGTCCTGTAGTCGAAGCGATGGCAGCTCTGGAGGACCTTAATGCGCGCTCTCTACATTGGGATCTTTCAGCGGGAGATCAGGGACAGGTCTGGTATATCGCAGCCAACAATAGTCGAAGTATGCCAGCAGTTTTGGCGGCTATGAAGGCCCTTTCTGGTATATTCAAACTACGATTAAAAGACAATTTTATGAGATTGCTGGGTTTCCAACTAAGGCGAATCGGGCAATTGATTGTACTGCGTCTGTAGCCACCATCCATGAATGCTTACACATTTATCAATCGCAAAAACTTTAATTCAATCAATGTTCGGAACATATGTGATGCCAGGATGTTTGTTCTGAATATGGTAGCCGGTACTCTATTTTTTAAACTGCAGCGTTGGAACAAAGCTACAGGGCGCACTGCAAATCCCCAAACAAACAGGAGCGCAGGTTCAACAGTGCGCACACACGCACACGAACCACAGTGGAGTGATCCATTTGCTCAAAGGCAGGTGGCTCTGTCTTGGGTAAGCGGGGTGGGGTGGGGTGGGGTGGGGGGATTGCTATACACACCAGAGCAGGCCTGCAACATAATTATGGCATGCAGGGTTCTCCACTAAATACCATCAAATAAGCTTTGCATGAGATCTAATGTAATTTTTCTGCTCTGCTTCCCTAGAAAACTCAGACCAATCAAAACTGTTGTTATAAGTCCACAAGTGTTGAAGCAAAAATGCAAGATCAGTGATTTGCTGTAAAGATATTAAAATATGGGACGCTACAACATTATTTGGCCCATTTTATCTGATGGCCCAATTTAGCTGACTTCACCCTACTTAAAAAAATACAACATGGAAGGTTTAGTGAAAATAATTAATTAATTTGAAAATCTGAACACTTCAGGTTCTCGCTAATAGTTTTCAATGACTATAGCAGTAACCTCAGTCAACACCGCATTTTCCTTTAACAATCGATGCCTGATTTTAAACTTCCAATTAATACTAAGCGGTTGGCCTGCACCTGAGACCTGAGCGTCTCTTTTTATCTCAGAGAAATTCATTTTCTTTGCCGGATTTCGCTTATCCATGTCGTAAATTCTAAGGGCGAGGCCTCTAATCCATGCATAAATGTGGGCGTGATATTTAAATTATGATGGATTTCAATTGTCTGATTTATCAACACCTGTTCGTTCGTACGCTGAAATTGGAGTGATACAAATTTTGATACAAAAAAGTTTTGTAAATCACTCGTGAGTCTCGTCGTAAGATGATTTCTGCGCTCAGATCTACACTGGTTCCTACGCACGTTTGATAAATGAGGGCCAATGTGTTTTATAAAGCACGTTTTACAACAGCAGTCATCACAAAGTGCTTTGACAGACACTCGGCACATAACCCTGAAAAGGGAAGTTGAAGGTTAGCCGTAGGTGCTGGGTTAGCGACTGGTGCTGTGGGTTAGCCACTGGTGATGTCTGCGGGGCTGCAGCTGGATGCCACTTGATTAACCCGAAAAAAAGCACCGCCTACTGGCCAATCAATTCTTGATTGAAAAATGGGTCACCATTCTGGGAGTCGCCATTGCCTGTCTCTGATGAGAATCTTCATGAAATATATAGATTCTCAGCGGAGGGAGTGACGTGTCTGTCAGCTTATTGAGCCGTATGTGCCAGTGCAGTGCGATACATCAAAGTTGTGTGCTTACAGTTCCACAGACTATATGCATAGTGTTGTGTTTGTTTGTGCTAAGTATTTTAATGTGTGCCAACATAAACATCAATGTATCCCCTTTCAATGTAGCGACAGTACATACATTTATTATTTACTCCTACAGACATGCCCGGATTACCCAATGGGCAATATGGGCACGGGGGCCCAAGCAAAAAAAAAATACATTTCAGATAATGACACCATGTATAACCAGATAAAAGGCATGCTGATATTTGTATTAATTTAAATAGAATTATATAATTGGACAAGCGCAGGTGTGGAAAGCACTGACGTAACAACCCGCCCCTGCGCAGCCTTCAGATAACCCCGCGCTGAATCGAGCGGACTGTGGGATCTGTCGTTGTAGGTCAAGAAAATGATTGAGAGAAGTGGTTGTACTAAACGCAAATGAAAAAGAGAAAAGGAGAGGGAGGTGTATTTATTAAGAAATGTATTATTTATTCAGGTTTTATCTATCAAAACATTCTTCAAAAGCAGCCAGGCCCAGTAGGATAATCGGGGTGAGGAATGTGTTGTAGATAAGCAAGCTAACCAGGGACCGGAGGAGGCTAGTGTTAGCAGCGCAGCACAGCCTGCTAGCTGTACCGGTAGCAGCAGCAGCGAGCAGTGGTTTATTCAGGTGTCTGACCCAACATTGTGGGTCATTGTGAGCCAATCGACGAGGATGCACGTGCTTTTGTTATCGGTCATGGACCTGCTGCCTTTCATAATAGAAAGAGCAAATATCTAGCCTCAACTCGTCATGGGGGTTTGGGTGGTAAGGTGCACTCTCTTACTAATGATCAGCTGTGCTGTCAACTGCCAAATAGGAAAAAAGTTTCCAGAAACTGGATCGCCTATTCACCATCTGTTCAATATTAACATTACAGGACACTAATTACAAACTTTAGCACATGGTGGAACTTTGTTCATCTCTTTATTACCAGCTCACCTGCTGTACAACTCACGTGTCCTGTGCATGCCTGTCTTCCACGTCATCAGTATGTGACATCCCCCCCTTACTTAGGATTAAACTCAAAACTCAATGTTAAACCTAACTGACAATGTTCCCTTCTGGAATTTGCCCTTAAACATACTTCTTTTTAATTACATGCTCTACTGAATTTTGTTAACACACGCATAAAGGCGTAGCACTTTGCCTCTTCAATCTACTATGAGACTTCAGAACAACTCTCATTTTGGAACACACTCAACACCATTCTAACGCCCGTTTCAGACATACTCCGTCTGCAGTGCGGATGCGGTCCGTATATTTATCCGTGCCCATGTTAACAGGCTAGAGCTTTCACACTGCATGCCGATGCGGTCCGGTGATCCGTTCCAGGAGTGGTGCCTATACAGCAGTGCAGCGATCGTTTCCGAACAGAGTCTATTTTTGCTGTGCTGCACCGCACTGAATTAAAGTGGCAGCGCATTGTTCACATAAAAATTAACATAGCTTCACGAAAAATCATAATAATTTCATCATATATAACGAGCCTACAGTTAGTGTTTTACAGTTACTAAATTGCACGTCAAGAAATAAAAAAGAAATCAGTATAGTCCCAAGAGTTGCAAAATGCGATCATATAGGCCTATGACTTTTTTCTCAAGAAACACATGATACATATTTTACTTGCCCATTTTTTTATTTGTGGCAGTAGCGTAGCCAGAACAAAATATGTGGGTGCATCTAAAAACTTGGGTGTGCCACATCGATTTTTCTCTACAAAACAGAGGCCTATACTACGAAGAAAGTTCACCATGCCATAGCTTTCCTTTTATTTCATGGATTCACTAAACCTAACAATTGCGATCTAGATACGAGATGTCACGACGGTGATTATTTATTCATTAAATCACCCCAGGGATTCCCCAATCTAGTGACAAGCGCATTCACATAAAATAGGCGGTGTGTGCACCCTGCAGGACCAATCGCAGACACGGACAAGTCTATGAGAGCCGCATATTTCGCTCAACTGTAAATGATCAGTTTACATTACAATTGTGTATTCCATTTATCCAATGTGTTGCTTCATGCTGATCGTGTATAACAATTTGATTTATTGTATTCTTTCATTTGCAACGTTGAAAGTGTTGACCGGTCATGGAGCAAACAAAAAATGTACAGGTTGTGTAAATTAATCAATGTTACAATACTTGGTTGTTTAACAAGTTAAGGACTAAATAGTAAATAGCCTACTGTCTCTACAGTGAAAAGGGATAGGCCTACATGGATTTTGGTCCATATCAAACAGACCATACATTAAAATAGCTACCTGTCACAAACAAACGCAACACTATGCATAAAGTCTGTGGAACTGTAAGTGCACAACTTTGATGTATCGCACTGCACTGGCACAAACAGCTCAAGATTAGTAATTAGCTGCTGAAAGTGCTAACTAATGCATAATTAGTCTACTATACTGCTAGTATCCCGTGATATTCGCTGGGGTCATGTTCGTGGCTATTTTTGCGCATACACTTAAATATGTAGGCCTACGTGGATCTGGATGTTGTTTTTTAACGAACATTTTTTAGAATTTATTTTAAAATTAACACATATTACAATTACACCATAATTGCCTAGGGTTAGAGTAAAAACACTTTTTGTCAAGGCTATAACAAAAAGTGCATTATATATCTGATTTCTGGGTGTGCCAGCTGCTTCTATGCCACTGATTTGTGGAACACAGAAACTTTGGATCAGTAGTGCACTGCAAACGTGTGATGTGTGAAAGCACAATGGCTTGTCATGGCTCCGCACCGCATACGAACTGCAACCGCACCGCATCCGCACTGCAGATGGAGTATGTCTGAAACGGGCGTAACAGTCCTTTTATCCTGTTACTATTGATTTACTTAATAATAAAGTCTGTTAGTCTCTGTGGCAGATTGATCTGCTTGTGGGGTCTCTCATACTTAGGTGTGGGGGGCATAGATGCATAGATGTGAGACCCTCCATGTGAATGTTTACCAGGCTCAGTCGCAGGTTCTCCACTTCCTCAGTCCATGTCATTTTTGTTTTGTCAGTAGGTTGTGGAGCAGCTTCCTCCATGTAGTACTTTTTAACGAACGAAGTGTTCCTGGAGTTCGTGGCTCCACTTGGTGTCTCAACTACAACATGGTTTCCATCTTTGCAGATTATGTTATGTGGTGTCTTGTTGAATGTGGTTGAGAACGTGTCTGTCTTGTATTGCTTCAGTAAAACCTGGGGCTTCATGTATTAAAGATTGCGCAGCTTACATACCAGAAGATGGCGTATGGCCAAAACGGGAAAAGTACCTATGCACTAAAAAATTCACATGTATAAAACCGGTCGTACGTCAGGTCCTGCGCATCTTTCCTTTATAAATCACAATCAACGTGAGATTGAATGCACGTGAATGAGCTACTGACCCCGCCTTGCCTCCTCCCATAAATGAATATGCAGATAGCCTATATATGCGCCCCTTAGGTCATTTCTTTGCCTGAATTACAATGGCTAAACACGCAAAAGATAATTTTCACAGACTGTGAGATCGTGGTTGCAACAACGGAGGTGAAGGCGAGAAAACGTGGCCTGTCATCAGGTATTAGGAGAAAAAAAAAGTTGGCGGAGTGGAAAACTGTCACTAGGGCCATAAATGTTTGAAGAACCGGACCATGGTCACGCATCATAATCAGGCAGCGCCAACGGCCTTTCAGCTGCCGTATGGTCCGCTCCACCACTGACCGAGCCCCCTATATGTACATCATTGTAACGCTAGTCTTGCTCATTTTGGGGGTTTGTGAGCGGGGTGAGGAGCCAAGTTTGCAATGGGTAACCACGGTCACGGGTATAAATGAACTACATACTCAGATGCCAATACAAGGTCATTGCCTTATTTTACCGTATAGCCTAATGATCATAAATTACATTTATTACCAATAAGCCAGCCATCCTGCACACCCCCTGCTTGCGACAACATTTGTCAAACACATTTGCGCATCACAGATCACTTGCACATTAATAGAGTGGAAGTGTTTTCTGTTCACATAAGCAAATTCATTATGGTGCCCTTATAGCAATATGAGTGCAGTCGATGGCTCCGATTACATTTGGAAATCGGCTCATCGCTGTGAACTGCAGTTGAATATTGGCCTGCTCACCAACAGTGAAAGGACATTTTACATACCTGGGTGACATACGGATGAGACCGTTCCATACAGCTGCCATGGCGCGGCTCAGAGATGGTTGGGAAATGCCTGACTGTTCAGCCAGCTCTCTCTGAAAAGCGGCAGTTGCGAGGAAGCCCAGTGTGGTGAGAACTTGCAAAGGGACAGGTAACGCGTGGTTCCTTGCTGTCTCACGTTCTAAAGCCGGCCCAAGCTCAACACAGAGGTCCAACAGGATAACCATTGGCAACCTGAATTGACTCATAAGCCAGTCATCATCGCGGGCCAGGAAATCAGTTTGGTCTCTGAATACACGCTCTCTCCGGATTCTCCTATTTGCAATGTCTTCTAGCAGTGCCAGAGCAGCCATTGCGCATCAAGTATAGCAACATGATTTACGTGTCCTTTTATAGGCTAAACCTAATTTCCCACACCTTGTTTACTTATTTACACATAATCCACAGAATCAATTGGGCATCAACAGTGAGTGATTTTGCACAACTGTTACTGGAGTTGGATCCGGGCGTCATGCCTCTCGCGCATTATGGCTGAGCCAAAGTCAGGCTCACAGAGACAATAGCATTTTCCCATGCAAATCTTGTAGCTGCACAGCGAGTATATATTTCATCTGTGGTAAATAATCTGTGCTGTGTGCAATGTTAACCATATACAGAGGGTGACATTCATATCCTGAATGATTTTGTCGTTCGTTTGACACCCTCAATTTTAACAGAAGTTATTGAGTGGTAGCAGATTAAGTTAATAGCGTTTCCCGTTTGGGTTTTGGCATTTTGATGTGAGTCATCCACATCAATGATCAAACTTTTATTAGCGGATCTAATTATGTTTTTAGAATAGTCAACGTCATAGACGTATGACAGTAACTGTAGTGGCCACTTTATATTGTAATGTTTGGTGAGTTATGGCACTTTTCAGTTAGAATTTGTCATGTTACAGAGCCAGAAATACTTTGAGTACGGCCCGCACATTCTCACGTCTGCTCAAAAGTTTCTGTGACGGCCCACACATTCTCACGTCAAGTTAGTTTTTATATATCACACCATGTGCATGGAAACCAGCGTACGCAAGCTTTTTGTGCGTACGCAATGTTTATACATGAGGCCCCAGGACTCTTCACTTCAGAGTACTTTGCTCTGCACTTGTTGTCTGCATAGATCTTTGATTTACCTTTGGGTTTAGCTTCTTTGTCTCTGGCTTCCAGATCTCTTTGTGGTGTTGTTATGTCAGGGAGATTTCCCCTGATTTTTCTCTTAAAAACAGTTCTGCCGGGCTTTTCCCTATGGTGGAGTGATCAATAGACCGGTAAATTGTGACATACTTCCGGATAACTTTTTTTCCAGTCTAGACCTTCTGACTGTGCAATGCGTATGGTTTTCATCAGTGAAGCATTTCGCCTCTCCACCTCACCATTGGCTTGCGCCCACTTCGGCGTCATTTTTGCATTAAGTATTCCATTGTCCTGACAGAACGTCTGAAACTGAGAGGACATGAACTGTGGGCCACAATCAGTTCTGATTGTGATAGGGAGTCCTTGTCGACTGAACATGTTCTCAAGACAGTCAATCACTTTATCAGCAGTGGTGGACTGCAGGATCTCATAATCATAGTACCTGCTGTAGTAGTCTATTACTACCAATATATAATCTCCTGTTGGTAGTGGGCCTAGTAGGTCTGTAGCAACATCTTACCATGGCCCCTCTGGTAGTGCGGTGGGCCGTAATGGTTCCGGTACGTCGGGTCGCGCCACTATCTGACATCCATGAAATTATTTCACACGTTTCTCTGCAGCCTTGTCCATTCCAGGCCACCATACCTTGCTCCTCAGGTGCTGTTTAGTGCCCACAATTCCCAAATGTCCCTCTCTTGTGATTAGTGCCTTTGGAGTAGCATTTTTAGCAACAAACCATACATATTCCTCTGCTCCATGTTCATGAATGTTTTCTACTGAACTCCCCCCCCAGCAGCCGTATAGGGGGTCCGCAATATTGTCCTTCCCTTGGATATAGACCACCTTAAGATCATAAGGTTGGAGCCTTAGCAACCACCGTTCAACACGGGCGGATGGCTTTGAGGTAGGACTGTAAATGGCCTCCAGGGCCTTGTGATCCGTCACTAAGTCAAACTTTTTACCATATATATTTATATGGGTGCAGCCTCTCACAGGCCCAAACTAATGCAAGGGCCTCACGTTCCGTTTGTAAATATCTGCGTTCACAGTTTGTTAGGCTTCTGCTAACATAGCATATTGGTACCATGCCCTGCTGTTGCTCTTGTATTAGGACTGCTCCTAAGCCAACCGGTCCTGCGTCTGCTCTGACTTTGGTAGGGGCATCTTTGTTGAAATATGCCAGGGTGCCAGCCTCAGCTAGTTTTTCCTTGAGCATTTTAAACGCTTGCTTCTGCTCTGGCCCTAAATGGAACTGTGTGTCTTTCTTAGTCATCCTTTGCAGAGGTTCAGACAAACTGGCAAATTGGGGTATGAATCTGCTGCTGTAGCCAGCTAAACCTAGAAAGCTGCGTACTTCTGATGCACTCTCAGGCTCTCGTGCCTCCACTATCACTCTCACTCTTTCTGTAGTGGGCCCGATGCCCTTCTGTGACAGTAATATACCTATAAAAACTAACTTGTCCATATTGAACTAACACTTCTCTGAATTTAGTGTCAAACCACAGCTCTCCAGTCTCTTCAGAACTGTATGTAGTCTTTGATCGTGGGCCTCTTGATCTTGGGGCATGAACAATTATATCATCCGAAATATTCTCTACCCCTTCAATGCCAGCCAATGCCATCGCAATCTCATGCTGGTACTGTTCACTTGCAGAGGAGACACCAACTATGAGTCTATTGTACCTAAAGGTACCTGTGTGTATGTTGTTTCTTTTTAATGCATTTAGTAATTAAATAATTGCACTCAGAGACCTGGAGATTTGATAATTAGTGCAAATAAGATTTTAATGTTTAAAAGTCTGACTTCCCATCTAGCCCTGAGAGAAGCGCCCCCACAAGGATTCTCCAAATATATATAGACATCATGACATCATTGAACAGAACTCGATACTCATAACAATTGGTCCGTTCTGTAACATTTTGAATTCAAACCCACAATCAATGGTTTACAAGAGATGCATTTCTAAACCACAGGAACAGCAATAGTCGTCACCCAATTACCCATTAGCATTTTAAACACAGTCAACCCACATGTGGTGAGCTTCAAAGCCTCCTAGCTTAAGTCACTAAGGCCAGTCCTTTTGTCTCCAAGATTTTACAGTGGACCAGTTACTTCATAACTCCTCAAATCATTCTCAATTGGTGGTATAACTTCAATCTTTGCTGCATCATGTTTTATGAGGTCTACAGTTTTAATGAAAGACCAAACAATACAAAGTAATTTTTAACAACATATAACAATAATTTCTATTCATTCTAAGAAAAATATATCTTGTTGACCTTTTGTCACACACTCCATGTAGAGACTCCTCTTTTGTGCTACATTGCATTTTCAACTTACTGGTTATTGTTCTGTTAATTTATCATGGAAAAATCTCCCACATGTACTGCAAACATGGTGATTCCTCTTGATTCTGATGCCAGCTCTAGTTGGTGGTAACCCCATTTTATGTCAGTTTACAAAAAATTACTGATCCATTCATCATTTGTAACAGTTCGTCTACCGTGGGAATTGGATATCTGCCTCTGATGATGGCTGCATTAGCTCTCCTCATATCAAGGCACATCCTAATGTCTTCCTCTCCTCTTTTTGGAGCAATTACAACAGGGTTCACCTATGGTGTGGGCCCCTCTACTCTTTCTATAATGTCCATTTCTAGCAGCTGGTTTATTTTTTTCTCCCTCGCTTCCCTTAGGTGGAATGGCACCCGTCTCAGGGGTTGTGATGCAGGAGTTATACTTTCATCGATATGAAGACTCACTTGTTTGGAGTTCAGTTTACCCACCCCTTTAAACAATTTGGGATATTGTCTCTGTATCTCTGTTTGAAATCTGTCACCGTGGATATGTTCGTACCTGCTCTCAGCACAACTAGCTTAATAGCTGTTTTCCTGCAAAGCAGGGGCTCTCCTTGTCCTTTTATTACAGTGAACTCTGCTTCAGATTTACTCCTTCCTATGCCTATTTGACATTTGAACACACCCTTTACGGATGGGGGTACTCTGGAGGAGTAAGGGTATAAAGGTCTGTCCACTGCCTTGGATGAGACACTTTTTATCTTTAAGCATTTCCCATGTGTTCTCATCCACTATGTTGCTTGAGGCACCTGAGTCAATTAGCATGATAAGGCCTACCCCACCAACATTGAATGTAACCCTCTCTGTGTTTGAGTCATCTTTAACCACAAATGCATAATCTCTGTCTTGACAATCTGATTCAACACATTTCACTGAATGTCTGCCCTTCTCCCTTGACTTACACATTTAAGGAAAATGGTCTTTTCCACTACATTTTCTGCATTTTTGTCCTCTTGCCGGACATTTCGGGTCTTTTGCCATGTGATCTCCATGTCCACATCTGAAGCATACTCTCTCCGATGTCCCTTTTCCATCCCCATTTCTTTTTTTCAAATATTCCCTCCTTCCTGTAAACCCGGTTAACTGTCTCCCTTCAGCGTCGCCGTTGTTGCTAACCGTCAATGTAGCCATCTTTATTTACCAGCTCTTTATTAGCAGCTCACCTGCTGTACAACTCACTTGTCCTGTGCATGCCTGTCTACCACGTCATCAGTATGTGACACCATCTACAGGTAATATTTTTTGTTTTGCCTGTGTGTTCTTTTCTAAATTTGTTTGTGTTTTTTCTGACTGGAAACACCCTGAACGTGTGCGTGAGCATGAGAAAAGAAGAGAGCATTGTAATTGTATGTTAGCATTGCTTCGGCGCTCATCTGTCACTGGGAGCGGGACTGTGAACGCTAAACTAGTGCAGCAGCTAGATGGAGAGAAACAGTATTGGCGGGAGGTGCTCAAGCGGGATGCGGCTGTCAAAGTTTTCAAGCTAAATGAAATATAGTATTATCAAAAAACAAAAAACAAGCTGCTTACTTTTATATTTGATATTTACATTTACATTTAGGGCATTTGGCAGACACTTTTATCCAAAGCGACATGTAGTACATTTGTCAATATTTGGACAGGTCATACACCAGCAATTGTAATTTGTAAGCAACCAATATTATACCAGAATACTTACAGCATCTTGTAATGTGTCTATTACCATTCAGTCATCAAACAAAGTGCCCAGTGGCCTTGAATAATAAAGTGCTACATACATAAGTGCAGAATCTTTTAGTATAAAGTAGAAAGATTAGAAAGAAGAGTAAAAAAAACCTTTGGGAAAGAAACTTGAGTTAAGATTTTTCCAGGTTTTTGACAAGTTGACCTATACTGTTTGCATTCTTTTCCTCACAGAAAGTGGAGAGGGGGAGAGAGAGACCAGCAACCTCTGGAGAGCCAAGGAGGACAGGACAAAACAGGAGAGGAGAGAGACAGACAGACAGGAAGGAAACATTAATGGGTGTGTGTATGTGTTTGTCTGTGAATTATGGAAGAATTTGATTCATAGAACTGGATTGGTAAAGGTGAGGCACTATGTGCTTGCATATGCCAGCTAGTTGCTCAGTAGAGGTGTTACCACAGGGTGAGCATCCGGTTTGGCAAATTGACGCAAATGAGGAAGTGCCTTAAACCTGCATTCTATCTGAATTCCACCTGGGGGTGATACGTCTGGTTGCAAAAGAGCTCGGTTTCTGTAATAGTCTATGAGAATGAGAAACATAATATACTTGATTTATTACTGTAGTAAACATTTTCATAATTTGTTTATGGTCTCAATCTCTAAATTAAAGCCTTCTGCAGTTTATCATGATGTAAATTTTTTGAATTATGGTCTCGTTGATTTTAAAATCGGCGATAAAGCAAAGGGGTGTTTAGGGCGTGGTTATGGCGATTGGTTGTGAGACAAGACACTCAAAGCAGTTAGCATTTCACTTTTTTCCGGTAAGTAACGTTACATTTTGTTTTACATTATGTTTTAATACTTTTTTTCGTTAGCATCCCAATTAATATCTCTTAGCTAGCTAGATTACTCCTCCCTCTAGTCTAAAATCGTCGCATCCACAACCAAGATGTCTGCACACGTAATGGCAATTTCGATGACCCAAATCAGATCGTAACAAACCAATGGGTGACGTCACACATGGCTCCATCCAGTAATCATACAATCTATGGGTGTTACCAAAAAATTTGATTGTGTGGGTGGGGTGGGGGGTCCTACAAGACATTGTACCCAGGGGCCTCTGAATTCTTAATCCGGGCCTGCCTACAGACAGGGCCGGAGTGGGAAACATTTTCAGCCCGGGAGTTTCATGGTGCACCAGCCCAATTTGTGATGGGGTAAATAGTAACTGCAAATAATCTACCCGCTTTACTTGTGTTATTACTGTACATATTTCATTTATTTATTTATTTATTTACAGAGACAATTTAAATGTATATGCTATTACTATTAAACAAAATATCCTCAGTAATTAGACAACTACAGTATATACAGAGACATTGACCAAATAAGGTAAATGTTATTTTTAAAGAATGAGGTTATATACTGCACATTTTTTTATGTTGTTTTTGCAATCGCTAGGACCTATTTCCAGGATTCTTTTTCAAAACTCGACACACAGTTCCACTTTCAGTGTTGTACAGCAGCTAATTTCACATAAAAAGTGCACTAAAACTACCAAAATAATTAATACATTTCAAATCAACTCATTCATCCATAACTCTAGCAACAGTTGTCACCCAACAAGCACACTGTCAATAACCTAAGCAACACTAACAACTGATTATTTCTTTACAAAACAAGAATGACCCCTGTCCACTGTTTAGAATTCAAATGCAGAAGACAGGGTTACCATTCACATCACATTTTATGTCATCTTTGGCAATACACCTCACTTATATTCTGATGAAGTGTAGAAGCCCTAATCTCATCTGAGACTAAAGCTCTTGATCGTCCTCTCAGTCTATTTCCACCACCCATACACACTCCTCTTCCTCCATCAGCTACTCTTCTTCCTCTGTCAGACAGTTCTCTATCTCTGATTGGGTCCAGGTTGACATTATAGTAAAAAATTATTATTAAAGTAAGATGTCTCTTTTTGTATAGATGGTAATGACATTAAAAGACTTACACCTGAAAAGCAGGACTTTTACCAAACTACAGATTTCTGAGGAGATTTTACTTTTACTCCAGTAGGCTATATGTCATAGCCTAGGCCTACTTTATCCAATAATCAATAGCTTCTGCTGGGCTCAGCCCTGTCAGAAATGTCAAACTTGCATGAATGAAAAACATGTTTTTTAATATAATAATATGCACTAACTCCTATCTTGGTGTTCCACTATTGCAGCCTGCCTTAACATAACTGTTTTGTATCCCTGTTTGTCTAACTATCCTCTAAAGCAAAGTTTAAAATGATAATTATATGGTTATGAGTGATGGCTTGCTGTGTGTTTGTCTTTCACTGCACATCGTTCATTCTTTTATTAAATAAGTTAAATGAGCTATTTTGACAGTTAGGCTATACATTTGAGCTACACAGTTAGTGTAACATTTCCTGGTTCCTCATCCCTGTGAACTACATCTTCCCCTTCCTGGACTGATCTGAACTACAATTCCCATTTCCTGGTTCCTCCGCCCTGTGAACTACATCTTCCCCTTCCTGGACTGATCTGAACTACAATTCCCATTCCCCAGTTCATCTTCCCTGTGAACTACAGCTTCCCTGGTCTTGCCTCCTCAGAACTACGTTTCCCATAACCCAGACTCAATCACCCAAATTCAGCACACCTGCTCTCACCCAGTCCATATATAAAGCACACACAAACCGTTGCCTCTTCGCGAGGTATTGTGAGTATGGATTTCTTCCTACTGAGCATTCATTTCTTGTATTGTAATTCTGGCCTGACCTCTGCATTGATTATTAAATTTTTTGTCTTGGATTATCCCTAGTACCTTTGCCTATACTCTTGGATTGATATTCTGGCCTGACCTCTGCATTGATTATTAAGTATTTTGTCTCGGATTTTCCCTAGTACCTTTGCCTATACTCTTGGATTGATATTCTGACCTGACCTGTGCATTGTTTATTCTATATTGTGTTTTGGATTTCCCTCTATACCTTCGTCTGAGCTGTTGCTGCCTTGTATTTGAACCCTGTGTAGAATAAACATTATTGTTCCTTTTATACCTTGGGAGTATCGTTACAGAATACCTCGCCAAATACAGAAAATGGCTGGGAGTGAGCCGTTTTCCAGTGGCTGGGCCCACGAGGATCCTCTAATGGACCTCTACGAAGCCTCCTATGAGGACTTTTTAGTCCAGGAGGCTATGGATGGGGACTACATCCTTCCCCGTCGTGTCTTTGAGACACCTGCCCCTTTTGAAGCTCATAAGAGGGCACCCAGTTCCTGTTCTAAGACAGTGGCTCCTAGCCCCAGTTCCAAGATGGATACCAGCCCCAGTTCCAAGAAGGCTACTAGTCCCAGTTCCAAGATGGCTACCAGTTCCAGTTCCAAGAAGGTTACTAGCCCCAGTTCTAAGATGACTACCAGCCCCAGTTCCACAATGGCTACCAGCCCCAGTTCCACGATGGCTACCAGCCCCAGTTCTAAGATGGCTACCAGTCCCAGTTCTAAGATGGCCACCGGCCTCAGTTCCCAGAGGGATTTAATCTTCACTGAATTAAGGAAAGACCCCGAAGTTGATGGGGACTATCGGGATTGGATGAACCAATGCGGCCAAGCCATCAGTGCCCGTCCAGACTTGGTTAGCCAGTTCTTCTCATGGAGGGCCGGTTATGGGTCACTCCAGACAGAGGCTGAGATTTTCCTTGTGAAGCGGCTGCTCACCCGATCCCCTCAGCTAATGCCCTGTTTGGAAGCCATTGGGGCCTCTCGATGTCCTGGCAGGACCCTGATCGCCCAAATTCCTTGGTCACAAGAGGTCGCAATTCCAGTTCCTCGGCCCCAAGAGGTCGCAGTTCCCTCTCCTCGGCCCCAAGAGGTCGCAGTTCCCTCTCCTCGGCCCCAAGAGGCCGCAGTTCCCTCTCCTCGGCCACAAGAGGCCGCAGTTCCCTCTCCTCGGCCACCAGAGGCCGCAGTTCCCTCTCCACGGCCACCAGAGGCCGCTCCCGCTCAGGTCTCCACTACCCAGTCTTGGCCACCAGAGGTCGCTCCCGCTCCGCCCTGGCCAGCAGAGGTCTCCGCCACGCCCAGACCACCAGAGGTCTCCACCACGCCCAGACCACCAGAGGTCTCCACCACGCCCAGACCACCAGAGGTCTCCACCATGCCCAGACCACCAGAGGCCGCTGTTTTCGCTCAGGCCTCCCGGCCACCAGAGGCCGCTGTTTTCACTCAGGCCTCCCGGCCACCAGAGGCCGCTGTTTTCGCTCAGGCCTCCCGGCCACCAGAGGCCGCTGTTTTCGCTCAGGCCTCCCGGCCACTAGAGGCCGCTGTTTTCGCTCAAGCCTCCCGGCCACCAGAGGCCGCTGTTTCTGCTCAAGCCTCCCGGCCACCAGAGGCCGCTGTTTCTGCTCAAGCCTTCCTGCACCCAGAGGTCTCTACACCACCATCGGTCGAGCCTTGCCTTGTCTCCGAACCTGAGCCTTGCCTTGTCTCCGAACCTGAGCCTTGCCTTGTCTCCGAACCTGAGCCTTGCCTTGTCTCCGAACCTGAGCCTTGCCTTGTCCCCGAACCTGAGCCTTGCCTTGTCCCCGAGCCTGAGTCTTGCCTAGTCCCCAGGCCTGCCCTTGTCCCTGAGCCAGAGCATTTCCTTGTTCCTCCTCCAGTCCCCTTGCCAGTGCCTGACTCAGTCCCGGTGCCTGCCCTAGTCCCTAAGCCCGTGCCTGTTACAGTGCCCTTGCCTGTCACCGTGCCCTTGCCTGTCACCGTGCCCTTGCCTGTCACCGTGCCCTTGCCTGTCCCCGTGCCCTT
>JACXGM010015352.1:0-21381 GCA_016801145.1 Umbra pygmaea | reverse complement strand
GCCTGCCAACTCTCCTGACCTGAACCCCATAGAGAATCTGTGGGATATTGTGAAGAGGAAGTTGAGAGACGCAAGACCCAACACTCTGGATGAGCTTAAGGCCGCTATCGAAGCATCCTGGGCCTCCATCACACCTCAGCAGTGCCACAGGCTGATTGCCTCTATGCCACGCCGCATTGAAGCAGTCATTTCTGCAAAATGATTCCCGACCAAGTATTGAGTGCATAACTGATCATAATTATTTGAAGGTTGACTTTTCTTTTTTTTGTATTACAAACACTTCTTTTATTGGTCAGATGAAATATGCTAATTCTTTGATATAGGAATTTTGGGTTTTCATGAGCTGTATGCCAAAATCATCAGTATGAAAACAATAAATGACCTGAAATATTTCAGTTGGTGTGCAATGAATCTAAAATATGAAAGTTTAATTTTTATCATTACATTATGGAAAATAATGAACTTTATCGCAATATGCTAATTTCTTGAGAAGGACCTGTATATTCTACTAATATAAATCCATAGCCTATCCAGTCTACTAATATTAATTCATAGCCTATCCAGTCGACTAATATTAAACCATAGCCTATCCAGTCTACTAATATTAAACCATAGCCTATCCAGTCTACTAATATTTAACCATAGCCTATCCAGTCTACTAATATTTAGCCATAGCCTATCCAGTCTACTAATATTAAACCATAGCCTATCCAGTCTACTAATATTAAACTATAGCCTATCCAGTCTACTAATATTAAACCATAGCCTATCCAGTCTACTAATATTAAGTCATTGCCTATCCAGTCGACTAATATTAAACCATAGCCTATCCAGTCTACTAATATTAAACCATAGCCTATCCAGTCTACTAATATTTAACCATAGTCTATCCAGTCTACTAATATTTAACCATAGCCTATCCAGTCTACTAATATAAATCCATAGCCTATCCAGTCTACTAATATTAAACCATAGCCTATCCAGTCTACTAATATTAAACCATAGCCTATCCAGTCTACTAATATTAAACCAAAGCATATCCAGTCTACTAATATTAAGCCATAGCCTATTCAGTCTACTAATATTAAAGCATAGCCTCTCCAGTCTCCTAATAGTAAAGCATAGCCTATCCAGTCTACTAATATTAAACCATAGCTTATCCAGTCTACTAACATTAAACCATAGGCTCTAACTACTTCTGTGACTGAATTTACAGGTGCCTGATCTGCACAACAGGGTTCAAAATTAGCACAGTTTACCAGCCAAATGCTGGTAAAATATGCAAGTGGCTGGTAGATTATCTTCACTCACCAGCCAAAAACACAATAGTAATCTATTGTGTGGCTGGTAAAATTTGAACATTCACTAACCGTTTGGACTGTGGATGAAAAAGATAACTTTGAACCCTGCTGCACACAAGGAGTTGCTGGAGAGCGACGTGGCAAGGTAAGTAATTAGACTTATCTATCCCAAATCCTGGGCAGGGCTATGCCAATTTGCGCTGCCTCATGCTGGAGGTACGGTGAAAGTCGGAGAACCCATAGTCAGGCTCGAACCACTGACTATCATGACAGAGTGTCCTGCAAGGCAGCAACCTAGCCCATTACACCTTGCAGACCTGAAAACCAGAGTCTATCCTGTCTACTAATATTAACCCATAGGCTATCCTGTCTACTAATATTAAACCATAGGCTATCCTGTCTACTAATATTAACCCACAGGCTATCCTGTCTACTAATATTAACCCATAGGCTATCCTGTCTACTAATATTAACCCATAGGCTATCCTGTCTACTAATATTAACCCATAGGCTATCCTGTCTACTAATATTAACCCATAGGCTATCCAGTCTACTAATATTAACCCATAGGCTATCCAGTCTACTAATATTAACCCATAGGCTATCCAGTCTACTAATATTAACCCATAGGCTATCCAGTCTACTAATATTATGCCATAGTCTATTCTGTCCAAACGGCCTAAAAAGTCACAAAAGCAAATGTGCAAATCCTTAATGGTCAAGCTCAAGTCAGACTCAAGTCCTGGACTTTAATTCTACAAGTAGATGTACTAAGGAGCAAAGACATGACACCCCAGTTCAAGTCCACTGTTAAAATCACCTCTGAAGTTGATCTTCCAGCTGTCTGGCTCGCAGAGAGGAAATGATGTCAGACATGTCCCTGCTGTCCCTCTCTAACTGGCTGATCTGCCCGACTCGGGCTTCCTCCAGATGGAGCTGGTGGTGGGTAGACTTCAGCTGCTGCTGCAGAGCCAACACCTACAGGTCAACCAGCCACAGCAAGGAACCACACGCTTTATACACTGCTCAAAAACATTAAGGGAACACGCAATCACCACAGTATAACACCAAGTCAAATAAGTGAGTGATTGTGAATGTCACCTGTTTGTGCAACTGATAGTGACAACAGGTGCACTGGAGAGGCAACAGCAAAACAACCCCCAGAAAGGGAATGGCTTTGCAGGTGGTGGCCACAGACAACTGCTCTCCTTTTCTGTCCTGACCAATTATTTTCTAGTTTAGCATTTTGCTAGTGTCCTTGTTACTACTGGTAGCATGAGGCAGTCATGTTCCACAGGTAGTTCAGCTCCTCCAGGATGGCACATCTATGTGCCATCTCAAGAAGGTTTGCAGTGTCTCCCAGTACAACAGCATGCAGGAGATGCCAGGAGAACCTGTACATGGCCATAGAAGGGCATCAACCCAGCAGCAGAACCAGTATCTACTCCGTTGTGCAAGGAGGAACAGGAGGAGCAGTGCCAGAGCACTACAAAAGGACCTCCAGCAGGCTACTGGTGTGCATGTTTCTGACCAAACTGTCAGACAAAGATTCCATGAGGGTGGCATGAGGGCCCAAAGTCCTCTAATGGGACCTGTGCTCACAGCCCAGCACTGTGCAGCTTGATTGGCATTCGCCAGAGAACACCAAAATTGGCAGGTCCACCATTGGTGCCCCATTCTCTTAACAGATGAGAGCAAGTTCACACTGAGCACGTGAAAGACGTGAAAGAGTCTGGAGACACTGTGGTGAACGCTATGCTGCCTGCAACATCATCCAGCACGACCAAATAGGTGGTCGGTCAGTGATGGTCTTGGGAGGCATATCCTTGGAGGCAAACCTCGATGTGCTAGCCAACAATACCCTGAATGTTGTTATGTATCAGGATGAAATCCTCTGACCCGTCATTAGAGCTTCTGCTAGTGCGGTGGGCCCTGGGTTCCTATATGATGTTGTTTTTGTTCGTGATTGTTTCTACAGATTTATGTCCTCATTGTGTATGTACTTTATTATAATTACTGTTTGACATTGTATATGTTTATGTCTTCACAGGGCTCAGCTGAAAAAGAGACCTTGGTCTCAGTCTGTTTTCCCGTTAAAATAAAGTTAAAATAAAAAATAAATGGTGCAGGACAATGTCTGGCCTAATATGGCCAGAGTTTGTAGACAGTTCCTGAATAATGAAGGCAATAGCCGCTTTCCGACCAAGTAGTTACAGAAACGTAGTTATAGGAACAGTCCACTTCTAAACAGTTCTACCAAAGAATGTCTAATAAGGAGACGGGCTCTGGTTCTACTAACTACTCTCCCCTAAAACCGGTTTTGCTATTTGCATTCGCACTGGTCAAATGGCCATAGGAACTGGTAGGAGGGGTAAGAGAATGACGCAAGCACCGCAACAGGCTTTTATAGCGTTGTCACTAGACTTTAGTATAGCGCCACATACAACAACATTTCACAGTTTAATGTTTGTAACACTGGGTGTATGATTGGAGATAAGTGTGTAAATCATCTTGTCTATGCGGATGATCTGGTTGTTTTCCTGGTTCCTTCAGCGGCTTGCTGTTCGTTCAGATTATGAGGCTGAAAACGACATCCAATACAATTTTTAAAAAATAATGTTGTGTTGATAATGTCCTACGGAGTTTGAACCGCAGCGTTTAAAAACTAGGCTGGAGTAAAGAAATTGGGTAGCTACTTAACACAGAAACACAAAAGACGAAGGCTCCAGAATAATATGTAGTATTATATGCAACAAACAAACGAAGCGACCGGCCAATTGGACCAATCAACGTAGACCTAGTAAAAGGGAAAAGGGAAAGACCCTGCTCTGGAGTAGAAGCTAAAAAGGTTATAGGAACGGCCGTGCGAGGAACTAAATAATCCCGCAATTTCTTCTATCGGAACACAAGAAAAAAGGGTTATAGGAACGTTATGTTCTAGGAACTGCAAAAATCCCTGCGTTCGGAAAGTGGCTATTGATGCCACTGACTGGCCCTCACAATCCCCAGACCTGAATTCAATTGAGAACCTCAGGGATGTTACGTATCTGTGAATCCGCTGCTGCCAAATAGTGCCACAAACTGTCCAGGAGATCACTGATGCCCTGATACAGGTCTGGGAGGAGATCCACCAGGACACCAACCGCATTCTCATCAGGAGCATGCCCAGATTTTGTCAGGAGTGCATACAGGCACGTGAGGGTCATACACACTACCGAGTCACATTATGATGAAATGCACGTTTAAGTTGAAACAGCCTGTGATTTAAATTTCTTACTTTGATTTTTCGCTATGGGTATACATTGACCTTTGTTACGTCATTTTGTTCTCAACATATTACACAATGTACAGTGAAGATTTTTATCTTAAATATGTTTCAGTCATCAAGACCCAATGTGGATTTAAGTGTTCCCTTAATTTTTTTGAGCAGTGTAGTTTAACGAGTATTACTAGCAGCAAAATAACTTCATAGAGGCACGTTTAGCCACGTTGCATATGACAACCTTACAGTAGTGTGCAGGGCTGCCAACTTTCAAAGATAGCTAGGACTGAAATAAGACAGTGTAGCCAGTGGTCATTGGTGGGTAGATCATCTGACCAGATACAATTCTACATTAGTGGCAAGTAAAATCAAGCGTGGCCGTGTCAGAGCTCTTGCTATGGTTTCTATAGTAGGAGGGCACAGCCCCAAGTTACGCTTGCTATTGTTTTCTGGTGGGAGGGGCTATCCCAATGCTTGCTATTATTTTCTATGGTGGGAGGGGCTAGCACCATGCTTATGCTTGCTATTGTTTTCTATAGTAGAAGGGGCTAGCCCCATTTTTATTCTTGGTGGCTGTATGTTTGAAAAAGCCAGTGCGCATGCTCGAACTGTGGGTTAATGCTCAGTGGTGGGGCTTTGGTGAGTCGGACCCTCCGTAAGAAGCTAGGACCTAGGTGTGCACATAAGCTAAGAACTGGGTGTGAGTCTGGCTGTTACTGTAATGATCCGCGCTTGCTTCACTGACTAGGGGTAATGGGCTTGTTGGTAATGATCTCGTGTGAGATATCGTGGCAATGCGCCTCTGGTTAGAAATTAGAAATATGATTTGACGTGAAATGGTGTATATCTTGCTACGTTACGTACTAAATAGTATGGTTAGTGGTTTCTATATTTTCTGCATTCTGGTAGGATGTATTTTGTTGGATGTGCTCCACCAGAATACTGGAACTTTGACACAATCAGTATGGTTAATTAAAATATCACTTTTGATTCCTGCATGAGAATGAATAGGTGTAGCATGAGATCCTAGTGAAATTGCTAGTGTGTCACACTCATTACTTTAGCAGATGTAAGCAACCCTCTTGGTGTGTCTAGCTTAAACCATGGAAGAATGAAATGTGTTTAAAAAAAATGTTGCTGTTCTTAGAAAACATGTTAATAAGATCTTAAGCTAATCCACCTTCTTGTCTGCAGCGATGACACGAGCTCTCTCAGCCTGGAGCTCCTCCTGCAGGCTGGCGTTGGTGTTGCGGCTCTGCCCGTTGCGGGCCAGCTCCAGGTCCATCTCTCGGATCCTGTGCTGCAGACGCTCAGCCTCGGCAGCCTGCCCCAAGCCTCTCTGCTCTGCCTCGGACAGCTTGGCCTGCGCCTGTTTGAGCTCTGCGCACACCTGGTAGAGAGCACATTTAAACCTCCAGCCACGAGACTAAATGTATTGTTATAGTAGAACTAACAGCATTTAGACAAAAATAAATTATACTAAATTATATTATTATTAACATGCGATCACATACACTTCATTAGGTACAGCTTGTTAGTACTGCGTTGGATCACATGTTGCCTTTATAACTGCCTTAATTCTTCAAGGCATAGATTCAACAAGGTGATGGAAATATTCTTCTAAAATATTGGTCCAAATTGACATTATTGCATCACACAGTTGCTGTTGATTTTTGGTTGCACTTCCATGATGTGAATCTCCTGTTCCACCACATCCCAAAAGTACTCAATTGGATTGAGATCTGGTGAATGTGGAGGCCATTTCAGTACAAGTGAACTTATTGTCATGTTCAAGAAACCAGTTTGAAAAGATGTGAGCTTTGTGGCATTGTGCTTTATCCTACTGGAAGTAGCGATTAGAAGATGGGTACACTGAGGTCATAAAGGGATGGACATGGTAAGTGTTACATCCCCCAGTATAGTGGTTTAACTTGTTCTGTGTTGGAGTGTTTGTGTGCTATGTTCTGTCCTGTTCTGTGTGTTTGTTCTGTTTCTGTTCACCTCCTTTTTTTACCAGTACACCGGGTTAAGATAAAGTCAGCATTAATATCGGGTAGGTTCAAGATGGGTGTAGTCCCTAACTTACAGGTGAAGGGAGTTACGTTGCTACTCGGCAATGACATCGCCGTTGGTAGCGTGTTCCCTGAGTGAGGGGTTTGGCAAACCCCAAGTCCGAAAAGTTCAGCTTTTTCCTGCTCCCTTGACAGTGGTAAGGGTGCAGACAGACCCATCAAGCTGAAGTTATGCTTCGATGGTTGCTTCAAGGGTGGCGGATGAGAACCTTGGTCTGTTCCAATCATGCAGTGTGAGAAGCGTGTTTGTGTGAAAAGAGGGCGCATGAATCCGGTGGTGTGTGTGTGACAGACGATAACTTTGTTTATACGTCCTTCCTCTAATGCACCGCATAGGCTGTCGCTGGGGGGTGATCAGACAGGGTCTGGTCACATTTAAGTATGCTAGTAGGTACAGCCTGCACAGTGGTAACAAGGCATGATGGATCCATGTTCTCATTCTGTTCACGCCAAATTCTGACTCTACCATCTGAATATCTCAACAGAAATCGAGACTCATTAGACCAAGCAACATTTTTCCAGTCTTCAACTGTCAAATTTTGGTGTGCTCTTGCAAATTGTAGCCTCTTTTTCCTATTTGTAGTGGAGATTAGTGGTACCCGGTGGGGTCTTCTGGCACCAACAACCATGCCACGCTCACAATTGCTTAAATCACCTTTCTTTCTCATTCTGACATTCAGTTCGGAGTTCATGACATTGTCTTGACCAGGACCACACCCCTTAATGTATTGAAGCAACTGCCATGTGATTGGTTGAGTAGATCATTGCATTAAGGAGAAATTGAACGGGTGTTCCTAATAATCCTTTAGGTGAGTGTATTTTACATATAAATTATTTCCTTGAAATCTGCAAAGTACTAATTAAAATGCTGTCAGTTCCACTATGAGAACTACCCCTCATTTCTCACACACAGTCACACAAACAATCATAAAACACTCATGACAAATTCATAGTGGTCTGCGTGGTGTTGTGGGCTAAGTTGCTGTCTTGCAGTACAGTGTTTGTCATGATAGTCAGTTGTTCAAGCCCGACTATAGCTTCTCCAACTTTGCCCGGACCCCCAGCACAAGGCAGCGCAAATTGGCGTAGCGTTGCCCGGGATTTGGGATAGATAAGTCGGATTATATACCTTGCCACGTCACTCTCCAGTGACTCCTTGTGTGCAGATCGAGCACCTGTAAATTAATTTGCGGAAGTATAGCTGGTGAGTGTAATCATCCAGCACATAAACTGAATAAACGCTTCCGTGTTGGATAAACACTAACAGTGTGAAAGAAAGTCGGCTGGCTCTGCGACATTTCATTGGACGAACCATGTGAGCACCCTTCACAATCCCGCATCTGTCCAAAGAGATGTGGAGCTGCCGACAAGGCAGGGTTAGTAGGAATTAGACAAGACCAATTGGGAGGGGCGAAAACAATGAGGAGAAATCACAAAATAAATAAATAAAATGTTTTCTAGCACCAATGGTCCTAAATTTTATGGCTAAAATACAAACTTGCAGCCTCTATAAACATCAATGCTTGACTAAGTACAAATGCGTCAGTGAATGTATTGACTCTGGATGATATTGGGCTATATTAAGTGTACCTTGATCTTCTCCTGCTCCAGGAGGGTGTTGTGTCTCTTCAGGTCCAAGTTCTTCTCTCTCTCATAGCGTAGCTCCCTCTCAGCCGAGGTGAACAAACTCTGGGCTCTCTGGAGGTCTTGCTTCAGCTGTTTGCTTTCTTCAGACTTCTGGCTAAGCACAGAGTCCTGGGACTAGGAAGGTATTAGAGGGCTGAGTGCAGTATGTGTAGCAAGTCGAATGCATGTAGAATTTAAGATGGGTGCGGTGTTCTGCTCAAAACAAACGTTGTCTGGAGGGTGCACAAAGTACTGACAACAAGGGTGGCGATAGTTAGACAATGTTTTTGGGGAAATACATTTATAATTTCAGAAATTAAAAAATCATTTTTAATTATTTCTGTGAATTATTTATAATCTATAACAGTATTTCACATTAGAAAATTACAATACAGTCATATGCAAAAGTTTAGGCACTCCCAAACAATTTCCATGATTTTCATTTATAAATAATTGGGTGTTTGGATCAGCAATTTAATTTTGATCTATCAAATAAGGAATAGTTCAGTAGTGAAATGAGGTTCATTGGATGAACAGAAAATGTGCAATATGTGTCAAAACAAAATTAGAGAGGTGCATAAATTTGGGCACCTGAACAGAAATATCACATCAATATTTAATTGAGCCTTTAGCAGAAATAACAGCCTCTAGACATGTCCTATAGCCTGTAATGAGTGTCTGGATTCTGGATGAAGGTATTTTGGAACATTCCTCCTTGCAAAACATCTCCAGTTCAGTTAGGTTTGATAGTTGCCAAGCATGGACAGCCCGCTTCAAATCACCCCACAGATTTTCAATGATATTCAGGTCTGGGGACTGGGATGGCCATTCCAGAACATTGTACTTGTTCCTCGGCATAAATGCCAGAGTAGATTTTTAGCAGAGTTTTGGGTTGTTGTCTTGTTGAAATATCCAGCCCCGGTTTAACTTCAACTTTGTGATTGATTCCTCTATATTATTCTCAAGTATCTGCTGATATTGATTGAAATCCATTCGACCCTCAACTTTAACAAGATTCCCAGTACCGGCACTGGCCACACAGCCCCACAGCATGATGGAATCTCCACCAAATTTTACTGTGGGTAGCAAGTGTTTGTCTTGGAAGTTTGTCCCTGTTCTCACCATCATTTGCCTTTGCCTCTCCGATATTTACTTCTGGCCTTAACAAAAACTGTGCCTGTGGTCTTCCATTTCCTCACTATGTTCCTCACATTGAACACTGACTGCTTAAATCTGTTTTTGTAGCCTTCCCCTAAACCATAATGTTGACCAATCTTTGCAGGTCATTTGAGAGTTGTATTGAGGCCCCTGTGCTGCCACTCTTCAGAGGAGAGTCAAAGAGAACAACAGCTTGCATTGGCCACCTTAAATACCTTTTCTCATGATTGGATGCACCAGTCTATGAAGTTCAAGCGTAATGAGCTGACCAAACCAATTGTGTGTTCCAATTAATAAGTGCTAGGTAGTTACAGGTATTCAAATCAACAAAATGAGAAGGGTGCCCAAATGTATGCACAAGTCTAATATCATTTTGATGCATTCAATCCAATGAACCTCATTTCACTACAGAAATATTACTGTGTCCTTTAGTTATTTGATAGATCAAAATGAAATTGCTGATCCTAACACCTAACTATTTATAAATAAAACTCATGGAAATTGTCAGGGGTGCATAAACCTTTGGATACAACTGTATAGGGTCAGTATCAAGACTTTGACTTGAGTGCATTATGATTACAGTACCCTGAGTAATGTCAGCTTGTGAGGGGCAGCTTGATCAATGCAATATGCAGGACAGTGGAACAATGTGGTGTTGATGCTGGGTAAAGTTGAGAGGAGGTGTCCTGACCTTGATGCGGGCCTGAGCCTCGCTGACCTGGGCCTGGAGTGCCATCTGGTTTTGGGACGCCAGCTGACGCTCCTCTTCTAAGTTGGCATGCAGGCGACTGAGCTCACCCTGAAGCAATGCCACCTAGTAGCGCATTTTAGAACACACACACACGCACACGTGCACACGTGCACACGCACACACGCACACACATACACACATACACACACAACACACACAAAGACACACACACGCATCTACTGTAGTTCAGTCAAACCATAAGCCAAAGTATTTCTTTGCTTAATCTCTATAATATACTGAGGCACCATCGTCGTGTGTCTTGCATAAAAACAAAAGACGGATCCAATGTAAAATTTAGTCTCTGAGCCCTGCCCTTCACTCAACTTGACACTTGACCAGGTGAAGAAGTGAGGGGAGGGGTTTTTTGAGCTAAAGTCTTCAAGTTGACCTCTTTGTTTCTGTATTAATGCTTGTCTAAAGTACCTGATTAAGGCCTTCATCTTTAGGTGTCTCTGCTAGGAGGTTGTAGTGTCGTTCTAGCGTGTCCTGTCTAGGCCTAGCGTGACCTGAGGTCTCCACTCGGTTCTGGGTGGAGAGTTGACATTTTTTCCCAAGCTGGAGCAGTTCCATGCTCAGTCTCTCCGTCTCTCCTTCAGCTGTCCACTTCTCCCGAACCCTCTCACTCAGCTGGTCCTGAAGGTCTGTGGCCTGCTTCCTCAGATGGACCGACTCATTCCTAAAGTTGGCAAGGACCATAAGACACGTGGGAAATGTTACTGTTGGAGGCTTTGAATTCCAGCTAGAAACACATGGGTAAAACAACATCTTCCTATCCTGTGTACATTTGACCTCTCAATTTGTGATGTGTTTCAATCAATCAAATTGCCCTCCCCAAAATCTTTCAAAGCCAAACGTGTGACAAGTGTCAATCATCTGAGGGCACACTGCTCCACAACTTTGGCCTTTGCCCTAACCTGTGCAGCTTCTAGACTATATACTTTGTCGCTTCTGAATGACCAAGAGCCACAGCTCATTATCTTGAAGCATGCCCAAACATACTTTCTCAGTCTCTTTAAAATAAATGACATAATCCACCAGTCTTGCATAAGATACGGAAAATAGCGCATCAATGTTTCTGAAACAGAATGAATGTATGTGCTACATAAAAGGTATATAGTTTGGATGCTCTGCATTGCAGTTCTAATAACAGCCTTAAAATAAATCAGTCCCTGGTTAGACGTGAAACATTTTCTATCAATGGAAAGGGCCCAGATTTTGTCCAGATTTATATAGATATTGACCTCAATGTGATATTCTCTTCCTTCAACCTGGAGATCTCTGCAGTGAGACGCTCTACTTGGGCTTCCAACTGAGCCACCTGCGTCCTGCTCACATGGGTCTGGCTGCCATCTGTCTGGCATTCCAGGTGTCTGCTCTGAGCACGTTCCAACTGGGCCACCTGCCGCAAGCACAAAGCCATTAGATTAGTTGATCTGTCTTGTCAGATCAACTGACAATGCCATTAGATCAGTGCATTGTCTTCAACTTCCATTTGCAACCATATACTGTAGTCTCTTGATCAATGCAATCAAAGTCCTGTTGAAGGAAGACAACTACAGATTTGAAATATATATTAAAATAACTAACCATCATTACCTCATTTCCACTATAGGGCAATTGCAAGCCATCTGTTCTTGACTCAAAATGTAGCTTGTCCTTTAGTTAACAGTTGCAGCGACTATAATTGATATGTACTGTAAGCAGGGAAGGCTTGTTTATGGCAGTGTGGCCTGGCCGTATAGTGGCTATTAGAGTTGCACATTATATTCAGAGGTGCATATTTTATGTGGGCCTAAATGGAAATATGGTAATTAACAGAAGTATTTGCAAATTAATATTAATACCATTTAAATGTCTATATATATTTTTTGCATTGGATATACAGTACCTTGCATTAGAATTCACCCCCACTGGTCATTTCCACATTTTGTAGTGTGACAAACTTGATTGAAATAGGATTGCATTGGGAGTTTTACCATTTGCTTTTATATAATTTACCAAACACTTTGAATGTCAAAATATTTTTTTATATCATCTCTGTAGTGTGCAAGACATTGAGATACTCAACAGCATCTCATTAATTTGCAAGATCTTGAGAATCTGTAAATGTCATGGAAGAATGCCCCATGGATGCAGAATGTGATGGAAGAATGCCCCATGCATGCAGAAGGTTGCATTTCAATTTACTTGGGGATAGTTTAACCAAAATATGCCACAAGACCTAGAATTGCCTAATGTGTATCCCACAAAAAAGGTTTGCTGTTATAAGATATCTTTTTGCAGATATCATTTAAGCAACATTCCCCAAATTCTCGGGGTAAACTTCCCTTGGAAAATGTCTGGAAAGATTCTGGAAAGTTACTGAAAAGTTCCCCACCTTTTGCAACCCTAGTGGCTATTACATTTTGTGTTTACAGTCAGTTATGATAGAAGGAACAATTCTACTACTTTATCACTTTATAAGGGGCAAGTCAATCACAACTCACTTTATCTTCCAAAATTCCCTTCTCTGCTTTTACTTGAGTTAGGCTCTTGATTAGTGTTTTCCCTTGTTGGCATTCCGTTTGCAGGCCCTGCAGCTCTAGTCGTAGTGTTCGCAGCTCCCTCTCATCTCTCTTCAATGTCTGCGGTTAATAAAGGCAATATTACATTATCACCAACAACGACTACACCGCATTTCAAATTATTACGCAAATGATATTTTACACTGATTTTCCTAGTCGATGCAAATGATAGTCAGTATAATTTTCAAGTCACCAACTATTAGGGTATAAGTTGAATTTCATTGAACAAACCACCAAATGAAAACAGTATTTATTTTTAAAAATAAAAAACTCAAAATGCACTGTTCCAAATTATCATGCTCAACAGAGTTTCAAAACATTTAATATGTTGTAAAAACTGAAAAAGTGTTATTTGTTTGATTTTGCACCATTAGGTCTTCATATTTACTGAAATCAAAAGCTATTTCAATCAAACACATCTTAACAGGGCAAGTTACATGTTAACATAGGACCCCTTTTTTGATTTCACTTTCACAATTTTTGCATCCATTGAACTTGTGAGTTTATGGAGAGTTTCTGCTTGAATTTCTTTGCAATATGTCAGAATAGCCTCCCAGAACTGCTGTTTTGATGCAAAATCTCCTACCCTCATAGATCTTTTGCTTGAGGATGCTTCAAAGGTTCTCAATAGGGTTGAGGTCAGGGGAGAATGGGGGCCACACCATGAGTATCTCTCCTTTTATGCCCACAGCAGCCAATGACACAGAGGTATTCTTTGCAGCATGAGATGGTGCAATGACATGCATGAAGATAATTTTGCTACAGAAGGCACAGTGCTTCTTTTTGTACAATGGAAGAAAGTGTTCAGTCAGAAACTCTATATACTTTGCCAAGGTCATTTTCACACCTTCAGGGACCCTAAAGTGGCCTGCAAAGTAATGAGTAAATCCAAACAACCTAAAGGAGCCTACCAGCTCTCTCTCCAAGATTCCGGCCCAAAACATGACTCTGCCAACCTCCTTGCTGTTGTCACAGCCTTATTGGGACATGGCCATACACCAACCATCCACTACTCCATCCATCTAGACAAGGGGTATTCAACTCTAACACTACGGGGTCCAGAGACTGCTGGTTTTCTGTTCATTAATTGGACTCACCTGGTGTCTCAGTCTAAATAAGTCCCAGATTAGAGGGTTGCAATGAAAAAGTGGTAGTGGACCTGGCTTCAAGGTCCAAAGTTGAGTATGAGGGCTCTAGACCATCCAGGGTTGCACGGCACTCATCAGTAAACAAGACTGTTTGAAAATGAGTCTTCATGTATATCTGGGCCCACTGCAACTGTTTCTGCTTGTGAACATTGGTTAGGGGTGACCGAATAGTAGGTTTATGCACAACTGCAAGCCTCTGAAAGATCCTATACCTTGAGGTTCAAGGGAATCCAGAGGCACCAGCAGCTTCAAATACCTTTTTGCTGCTTTGTAATGGTATTTTAGCAGCTGCTCTCTTAATCCAATGAATTTGTCTGTCAGTAACCTTCCTCATTATGCCTTTATCTGCACGAAACCGTCTGTACTCTGAATCTGTCACAAATTTATTCACAGTATGATGATCACGCTTAAGTTTTCGTGAAAAATCTAATGTTTTCATACCTTTTTTTATACCTCATACCACGTTTTTATGCTATTCCACAGCAGAGAGATCCTGTTTCTTTTCCATATTTCTTTAAACGTGCAATATGTACTTTTTGGCCACCAGGGGGCTCTCAATCAAAACAATAGCAAAAGATGTACTTGGATGACGTCGGGAGGTTGCGTGGGATCATGGGTTTTGTTATCGTCGTCAATGACAACCTTCCAATCTAGCGTCTCCGGCAGAAAAAATGTTCACTGACAAAGTAACGTATTGTTAAAAATATTATAACTTTATTCACGTTATGTTTGGTGGCTCCCTGGAACTTAGAGCAACTATATTATATGACGTCATTGACGGGCGACAAAAAGAAACGTCCCGTGTCTTCAAATTAAATTACAAATTTCTCTGGATTTGAAAGTTGGTGGAAACATTTAGGATAATGTAAGTACACAACTAAGAAATTTATATAATATATGTATAGTGATGTTTTCTTTCAATGCAAAGTATGTATTTTGTTATTGTTTTGGTTGATATTACATATTGTACCTTTAAACATGTGGCCTGCTTAATAATGTGGAACATCCTTCTTAAGTAGTTTTCCTTTAATTGGGCTCACCTAGCAAAGTAATTATCACAGGTGTCTGAAATTGATTTCAGTGATCTAAAGAGCCCGTAGACACAATACCATCCATGAGTTTGATTGAAAAACAAAATATTTATTGTTTATGACACTTTCCATTATTCCATTTTGCATAATAATTTGGAACGCAATGTATAGCTGCTACAGCTACAAATTGATGCCAGTGTACATTTCAAATATACTGAGAAAGGCTGTACAGCTGTCCGTCATTTAATCTTGTCAGCAAAGAGTGAGATGTACAATTAGTGGCAACCAGGTAGCATCGGTGAGCACAACAAACAATGATTCTTCCAAAGCTATGTTTGGCTCACAAATGTTTATAATTTGACTTGCTTAACATAGCGTAGATCTCTATCATTACATTTTATAAGATATTATTGTATTCAAACAAAGATCACGTTTTTAAGAGCTCACCAAAAATTTGTATTAAAGATAATACCTGCACTCTAAGTAATTACACAAATGGAAATAATACTGCTGTTTTCCAGCTGATTTCGTCACAGGACACTGAGTGTAATGGATTTGGCAACAGCCTTTCATAGGTGATTGCAGAGATTGTGGGTTCAAAACACTAGTAGGGATGTTTTTTGTGATAAAACAAATGAATTTCACATATTTTAATGTTTCAGAAGTTTACAGTATTTGTTTGCCAATCATAATTTAACTAAAGCTTTTATGAAACCACAGTGAATTTCATTTCACGAGCTACAGATAATTAAAAGTTAAGCATTGCAGCTGTGAGAATCAACTTAAAATTTGTAAGATCGCACCTGAGATCGACACTACATAAGCTTAGGAAGGTGCTACAGTAAATGCTGTTTGTCTGCAGTATTTGTGATTGACAGGTATATAACCCCACACCACCGTGTATGTATATCACCTGGCTGAATATTTGCATCAATATTTGCATTTAAATGCATGACTGTGGTGAGTGCGCACATTGATTCAATTACGCATTCTTGAGGCAGCTTAATCACTTCTCACTGGATGACACAGTATTACCAACAAATCAAGCAGGTCACAAATTCTCCCCGTTATTCCCTTCCACTTTCTTGTTTCTCCTTCGACGTCAATAGCAGATGACGCACCAGAATGTAAATTTGTGTTGAAACTGTTTGTGCCACTGATTGATACACTCAAGGATACAATCTGGAAAATGTTTATATTATTACTATAAGAAAAGTATTTCGAGCAGATGTTTAGCCTACGTTATTTGTTTTTAAACATGTTTACTTAAACCTTTACTTTTTTATTTGTGTGTTCCTATCTTTTTTCCCTTGACTTTATTCCATACTGAAAGTCACATAAAAATTTGTTGTAATTGACCCAAGTAGGGCTGCATAATTAATCACGATCACAGTGATGGCTTCCCACGATCAAATTCGCGTGATGGAGTGATATTTATCTAGAGCGTCAATCGTGATTATCTTCTGAACTGTACATGCTAAATATTGGTACCATTGGAAAGAGGAAAATCAGACGAAAAGAATGAGTGGTGGATCATACCTGTGGGTTAAACAGAGCCGGAACTATGGCACCTCAGTCAGTCATGTTTTTTAGACAGTCGTATTTTACTAAACAAATTACAGACAGAAAGTAGGAAGCAAAAATGACAAAATAACAATTCTGCAATGATGTAATACATCATCCTGCACAACACCAACAATTTCTGGAAGTGAAAAAATGCTGGGATTTCAAAAACGTATAGAAATACACTGGTCCAGCAGCCCTGGGGGCTTGTCAATATGCATTCATCGTGGCTTACATGCTTTAAAAGCATGGTTTACATAAAACATACGTTCTTAATTTTTTATTTATTCTTTAAGGAAATGCACTGAATTTTGGTGAATAAAAGGAACAATTTTATTAAATTTGTTTTGGTTAAAAACAACAAATAATCGTGATAATTAATCGTGATCTCAATATTGATCTAAATAATCATGATTATTATTTTGGCCATAATCGTGCAGCCCTAGAACCAAGTATTTCATCAATCAAAATATTTATTTCACTGTTATTTTATTTTTCCCTCTTGACCTTTAAAGAAGTTTGTGAGCCGGTGTTTGGAATGCTACATTCACATTATAATGCCACCCCCACCTCCCCCACCTACAATAGGACAGTCTGATCTGCTTTCAAATAGATTATTATTAAATAATTATTATTATTAAATTTGTTTGCAATGATCTTGAATGTGCAGAGATTTATTCTCTTAGATATTGTTTCCCTGTCAACAGAAAATATTTGTGATGTGCTGAATAAATTAGTAATTGCGTAGTTTACAACAAGGAATTGCATAGACTAAACTCAATTATTTAGAGAGTTTGGCAAACATCTTTTGTAAGTGTAAGCTGTAAAAGAATACTGTAAACCTACTGTAAACTTCTGGAACATTACAATATGTGAAATACGTTATTTGGTTTGTTTTATCACCACAAAAAACATCCCTACTCGGGTTTTGAACTGGCAATGTTTGCATGAAATGTAGTATTGTTATTTCTTGGAGCACAGATTACACAGGCACATTCATGTATTTACAGGTAATATCTCTAAAACAGTTTTTTGTGAGTTTCTTTTAAAAACGTGATGTCTGTTTGAATACAATAATATCAACAAAATGTGATATCTGTTGGTATACATTAATATCTACTTAAAGTTGTGATATTGTATAGTAGAATCTGGCTTTCAGAGAATAGCATTTTAAAAGGTCTAGCGCCACTATCAGTCTGTAATAGTCCATTACATGTTCACTTAATGTACCGTACATTGGCTCAGTACGAGTGCCTCAAAATTAGATGAGATATATCTGTAGGTTGAAAACCATGCGAGAGTAAATCAGTGGACAAACTAGGTCGCTGAAAATTAGCAGTCTAAATTAGATGTTTGTGACCAACTCCTCAAAAGCCTGCATTCTAGCCAGCATGTCTTGCATTGTACCTCCTTGTCCTTTTTCAGAGCAGCATGGGCCGCTCTGAGGTCCACTTCCAGTTGTTTCCTCCAATCTTTCTCCTCAGCCAGACGGGCTTCTAGCAGTGCCATCCTCTCCTGGCTGCTGCCCTTCAGCTACAGAAATATAAAAACAAATTGTAAACAATAGGGGCACCTTGTACCCAAAGCACAGCTCTGGTTCTATATATTCACAAATCACTGTTTGCAATCAGAGGTATGTATTATGTGAAAGCTACAACAGCTTGAAGTAATAACCATGTATAACTTCCTGACACTATTTGGAAAGTACTTGGAGCCAAATAAATGACACAGGCAAGTTAGCGTTGACATCTTCCTACCTGATGTATATACGTGTCTGTATCTTTGATGACTACAACTCCATCTTTTGGTGCCTGCTCCTGATCGTGTATCCTCTTCAGCTCTGCCTCTAGGCTTTTTATCTGTCAGTGGAAGTTTAAAGGAAAACAATATTATGATTGTTAATTTATTTTTCAATTAATGGGAAAAATCCTGTTTCAACTTTGTATAGCCTTCCCTTGTCACAAGGGAAGGCTATGTTCTATGTTCTTTTAGTATAAGAAAATAAAGTCCAGAAAGGGTTTTCTCGATCATTCCAACCCTCCTCTTTCATCCCCCTATATCCCACCTTGCGGTGGAGTCCTTCCAATTCTCCCTCGTGGTGCTGGCTCTCCTCCTTGCTGGCATTCTGGGCCTCTCCCAGCAGCGCCTCCAGCTCTTCGTTTCTCTCCTCCAGCTCCTCCTGCTCACGCTGCAGCTTCTGCATGCGCCGCTGAAGGTCCCTCAGCTGGCAGCTCACATCATCTAAGGCGTCACGACACCTGGAGGACAGTGGAATGGTCAGGTGTGTTAAAGGGAGACAGACAGGCAGCGTGAGATGTGAGTTAAAAGCGCTATTTGGAGAATTCCAGCCATTACAATTGAATTACGTACTCTTAAAGCTGTAAAAAAAGTGATATATACACATGTAAACACTGTAAAGCACTGCATAGTATGGCAAACCATTGTCCCATCTAAACTGGATTTTCTTATTCTTAAACATCATAAAATACATGTTCTCCAGCTTTTGTAAGCTGGTCACGGAAAGAGAAAGTAGTTTCCACTCCGCTAAATTCTGCACAGTGTACCTTTTAAAATGAGAGAGAAAGATTGCTCTAAACTGATTAAGTGTGATAAAAAAGCATGCAAAATAAACTTAACAATAAAGATGGCAGAGCACTGAGTAATGGTAACAGAGCACATTGTAACAACTACGGATGTAACGGCTTAATTAAATATGGTTGAATTCTACTTTGTATGGCTAACCTAACATGACTGTCATCTATAAGTTTCCTGCACCCTTCTGATGGTAGTTTCTCCTACTCTTCAATTTCAGTTTGTTCAGGCACTTGAATGTTTGATTTCAGTTTGTTCAGGCACTTGAATGTTTGATTTCAGTTTGTTCAGGCACTTGAATGTTTGATTTCAGTTTGTTCAGGCACTTGAATGTTTGGAAGATTCCCAATGGCACTTTAAGCTATTTCCAAATACTTTCAAATCAGATTTAGATCAAACCTCACTGAATGCTAGTTTAAAACACTCAATGGGTAGCACATTTTGCTGTAAAATGCCTGGGTAATCTTAAGATTAAGATTTCATGATTCTAGTACCACAGGCAGCAAAGACAATTAGCTCGAACTTGGTTTCATCTGTCTATAGAAGATTTTCCCAGAATGATTGTGGTTTCTCTAGGTAGGTTTTGGCAAAGATCAATTGTGCATTTTTATGTTATTCTTTCAGCAGTGGGGTCCTCCTTGGCCTTTGCCCATAAAGCCCATCTTGGTTTAGTGTGTGGCATATAGTACGGGTTGATACCATCACTCCAGATTACTCCAGGTCAGCCTTAAACTCTGTGGATGTTTAACATTGTGTTTATCCCACAGTTGGCACCAACCTTCAAATAATTCTCTGAGACATTTCTCTTGCAACCACATCCTGGGAGTTTCTTGACAGTTCCATGAACAGCAAATTCTTAAAACAATGTGAAGTGTTGAAACAGGGATGCCTAGGTGATTGGATATTGTACCCTTTAGCATTCTTATGTTTGGTGACCATAGTGATGGTCACCAAATTCTTATGTTTGGTGATGCTCTCAAACTGCCTTTTCAAACATTAAAGCCATCATTAATTGGTCAATTCAAACCATGTGAGCACTGATAATTGATCACAGGTGAGTCGAATTTTACAGCAGTGGGATATAGTTATTTTAACACTGACTTTACTTCTTCAGGAGGGTGCCAATAATCTTGTCATGGCATTATTTAAATTTTTCCTACAATTTCTTTTTTTGAACTGTTATTATTTTATCCTGTGCTGTTCTGTATCAAACTCATGTGTATTAGGGCTGTGCCAATACAATAATTTAATGATGAATCGCGATTCTTTCCTTCACGATTTTGTATCGATACTCTGGGCTCTAGAATCAATGTTTGCTCATTTTATTAAATGCCGGTAACATGTGAGAGAAAGAAGTAACGTAAGTGCAGTACTACGCACAGTCCTGTAGGTGTCAGTAAGCACTAAGCAGCGGGTGAAACCTGCTGCTATCCCCACCCTTACCAAAGAACTCTGGTTTCTAGAAATCAGCCAACTGGTGATGGGACAACAGACTCTTATGCGAGTCGGAGTTGTTGGTTGGTTTACAGAGTTAATAGGTTTTGTCACCGGTTCGCGTGCCAACGTGGGGAGGAGACACCCATTTGATTACATTAGACTCAAGCAGTACCCTCGGTTACGGTCTCGTTCAGTAGCTTCTCCTTGTGACAGCCTCTACCATGCAGCCTGCAACATTAACTTAATATAACTACCAAGACGTGTAGCTATTTGCATGTGATGTACTTCCCCATCGATAATGTGGGTGTCTTGGATCTCTGCTAGTTTGGGTTATTAACCAAGCTTTGATTCTAGTGCATACTAGATATTTGTGTTCATGGCAATTCCGCTTGATTACATTAGACTCGAGTGGTTGCACGGTTACTTTCGGTCTCGTTCAGTAGCCTGGTGCGTGGTCTCGGCAATTTCGCTTGATTACATTAGACTCGAGCGGTTGCACGGTTACTTTTGGTAGGGACATAATAAAATGCTTAACGTGAAAAAGCTTAACGTGGTTTAATGTACCTAAACAAGTATCAATCGTCACCAAATTTCTCATGGCCATATCTTGTCATGAACAATTAAGCCTGTCAAAATAACTAAACCGAAATCAAATGATTATAGAAGTACTCTTACACTAAAGCTTTCTTCTTCATTGGCTCCAATGGCGAGGAAAAGGCTTAACGGGATTTAATGTACCTAAACAACAATCAATATTAACCACATTTCTCATATTTCTCATCATAACCACTGAAAACTATAAAAACAACTAACCCAAATTCGTTAAGTCTTTCTGCTCCATTAGAGCCTATTGTAAGGAAAAGGCTTAACGTGATT
>JACXGM010015350.1:0-21367 GCA_016801145.1 Umbra pygmaea | reverse complement strand
AAATATTTCCACAAACATTTGGGTTCAGATTATGGCTTGACTACTTTGAAACTAAAACATATAGTATATAGGTACTTAGGGCTGGGCGATAATTCAATATTTATCGATATCAAGTTTTTGAAAATAATATCGAGAAGAATATCCCATATCGACATATCGCGATAACAGCTGGTTTTGTTCTGAAACAAAGAAACATCCAAAAAATGAGGAGTTTTTCATATTGCTTGTAGTTCAGTTTTACCTGAAGTATTTTTACTTAAGTATGGAATTCAAGTACTTTTTACACCACTGTAAAATACGTAGACCTACACCACAAAACTAGTTGAGGATAAATTATTTAATTTTACCTGTAAGCATCCTCCAATTACGTGTCGTCGACTACTGTTCCAATCATGTGACTTAAATAATCTTAACTTCGTTTTCAAGAATTTAAGGTCTCAAAATGTCTGAAATCTCATTTTCGAAGGTCTCAAAGAAATTCGACATTTGTGCGCTATTTTTGTTCAATTGTATTTTGTCGAAAGAAGCCATAAGCACTTTCTCTGAGCAGATTATAGTAATAGCAAGTGATTGCGGCAGCTCCATGAGTTTACCTCACAGCTACTATGTTCGTTAGTTACCTTATAAGGTTTGTCTGTTTGTGAGTCTTGTTTATGATATTTTATTTGTGTCCTTGCAGCTTTGTTTACTGAAACATATTTCTTGTGATACATATTAAATTGCGCATCTCTCTCAGTACCTCAAAGCAACAAAAATAACGACCCACTCATTGAGCAGTTAATCTCCACGTTCTCATTCTGTTTCATTAGCGCAGCGCATACAGTGTGGAGCCATGTATTACTTTTGAACAATTCTTTCTACCGACTGAACAGCCAGGCCTTGTGGAGTTTCTTCTAATTAGTTTGAACTGCTGGTCGCGAGTGTGAAACAGAAGCCATTTCATTTACTTAGAAAATGTAAGAGATCTTGATTGAAGTGGATTTTCAACATGCCCGAATCATCTCCACAATGGAG
Organism: Umbra pygmaea; assembly: GCA_016801145.1. Taxonomy (NCBI): domain Eukaryota; kingdom Metazoa; phylum Chordata; class Actinopteri; order Esociformes; family Umbridae; genus Umbra; species Umbra pygmaea. The sequence goes on along the minus strand of JACXGM010015350.1, from coordinate 20,353 downwards.
TTTAGTTCCGTTTGTCCTTGAACAGTATTTTGTTACAAAGACAACATAAGTGTTATAGCTTAGTCAGTTATAGTCAGTTTATACAGTTTTTTAAATGTTATTTACAAAAAATAAAAAATAATTATCTCACCCTCCCAAAAATAGAATTGAGGTTTGTATCGAATCGTGGGTCAAAAACCGTGATACGAATCGAATCGTGAGTTTGGTGTATCGTTACAGCCCTACTTACTCTGCTAAACGACTCAAATGTAAAAAAATAAATAACAAATAGCTTCTCTACATTACGAACATGTCCCCTAGATTAGGAAATGTTGCCTTAGAATTTGAAATAGGGATGTAGGTTTTGAACATTGCTTAAAGTAGGGAGGAGAATTTTAGTTTAGTTTAACCTTTTTTTTTCTAGGCAAGTTGATTGAGAACCCTTTCATTTGCAGCAACGGCCTGGGGAGAAGGGGAGGGGGGACAGGGGAATGAATGAGCCAATTGAGAGATAGGGATGATTAGGTTGCCATGATGGTGTGAAGGCCAGATTGGAAATTTATCCAATTTTGTTTTTCAGGGAAATTAGCGTACACACATTACTGTCCAACTACTGTCTCTGGACATGTTGCTACACCATTAGAAAGAAGGAGTGAAAATACACCGAAATGTGTTTTTATCAACTGGTTTTGCTAAAAAATGGCTGCGAAAGGGCAAGTACAACAAAGGCTTTTGTGGGGGCGTCCATATTGTTTTCCCACTTCGGTAACAGGAATGCGATCATCTTGTTTGACTCAGGAGTGACGTCATTCCAAGTTCCGACCTCCCACTTCCGAGCCAAATGGAACGCAGCATAACACCCCTACTCTTACGAAGCTTCTGTTACATGGAGTAGAGTAGTCTCCGTAGAGTGGCCCGTCTTGAAGCCTGACTGGTTGGCGTCGAGTAGACCATTCTGAGAGAAATAACTGGAGAGCTGTTTGGAGACTATACACTCAAGTGTCTTGGAGGGAAAAGACATGAGGGATACTGCTCTGTAGTATTTGACATCGGAGGGGTCAAGTATTGGTTTCTTTAGGAGGGGAACAACTCTTGAAGTCTGCGGGGACATGTCCGGAGGTCAGGGATGAGGGAATAGGCTTAAGTCGGCATTGTTGGTGGGCGGCCGGATCTCACTAGCTGCAGAATGCCATCTGTAGAGAGGGGAGTTACAAATATATCAACTTTCTTTTGAAAGTGGTTGAAAAAGTCATTAGCAGAGAAGGAAGATGGTGGGGGAGGAGTAGGAGGTTTAAGAAGGCGAAAAAGTGTTTCCTGGGGTTGGAGGATGAAGCTTGATTTTGGTGATATAAACTGGCTCTAGTAGCAGACAGATAGGAAGAGAATAGAAGGATTGGAAGGATTCCAGGTCAGTCTGGAGTTTTGTTTTCCTCCGTTTCCGCTCAACGGAGACCTGGGTGTGGAGAGAAAATATAGGAGTGGAGGAGAGAGAAAGAGAGGATACAAAAAAGTGTTCAGACAACTGGAGCAGGGTGGTGATGATATTAGTCTACAGGCAGCATCTGGTGAAGATCAGATCCAAAGCATCGGTAGGTGTGAATTCAAACGAGAAGAGGAGCGGGAGGAGAGCAGTGGTGAGAAATTAATCAAAAGTAGATGTAGGAAGGTTGAGGCCACCCAGAAGAATGAGTTGTGGGCCATCATCTGGGAATGAGCTACTCAGCACGTCAAGCTCATTGGGATAGTCACCAAGAGTATCTAGTGGATGATAGAAGACAACAATGTTAAGCTTGGATGGACAGGTTACATGGACTGCATGGAATTCAAAACAGGAAAAAGGTAAGTGAGCAAGAGGGAAAAGGTAGAATCTACAATTCGAGGAGAAGAGTAGCCCTGTTCTATCACCATGTTGACCAGATGTTCTTAGGGAAAAAGCATAGTCAGATGAAGAGAGAGCAGCCACAGTAGCAGTACTATCTTGGGTAATCCATGTCTCTGTCAGGGCCATAAAATCAATAGACTGGAGAGTAGCATAGGCAGAGATGAAGGCAGCCTTGTTGACAGCAGTTCGACAGTTCCAAACACTTGCAGAAAGCAGATATTCTACATGCATTGTCCTTGCAGGGAACACAATATTATGGAAAACAAACCCATTTTACAGCAGACATGGCTTGTTTTTCTTTTTTGGGCAACCAGAGACAGTGGTGGAGCATTAAAGTGAGTGAGGTGTTACTTTACCTTTACTGGCCTTTCTTACCTTCCTCAAATAACTTGGCAGAACTGTCTTTGTTTCGGTGACAGTGTTCATTGTAGGCGACAACAATTCCCCTAGCCAAGATGCCACTAAAAGCTGCCACTTCAGGCAACTACGATGTTTATGTACTCAGGCTAAATGAGAGCAGCCAGGGAGAGACAGGCCACACCCCTAGAGCCTGGCAGTCAATTTACAATTCAAAACAAATGTGTACCTTGCCACAACAATTCACAGATTAGCTGGGGTATTGAGAGCAAGAATGAGACTAACAAGGCTAAAACTAGGTCTAATTTAACATAAACCAACAATTACTCAGAGAGTGTACCTCTGATAACGTTCTACACTCACCTAAAGGATTATTAGGAACACCCGTTCAATTTCTCCTTATGGTGTGAAAAGGGAAAAACATCCAGTATGCGGCAGTCCTTTGGGCGAAAATGCCTTGTTGATGCTAGAGGTCAGAGGAGAATGGTCCGTCTGCTTCAAGCTGATAGAAGGGCAACTTTAACTGAAATAACCACTTGTTACAACCGAGGTATGCAGCAAAGCATTTGTGAAGCCACAACACACACAACCTTGAGGCGGATGGTCTACAACAGCAGAAGACCCCACCGGGTACCACTGATGATTATGCATGTCACACGTCTCAATGAATTCATACGTAATCTGTTGTACTCTAATAGTAATACATCGGGTCTATTTATAAATATTGATCCATAGAACCATGGGTTTTGTAGCAGTTTGCTTCTAGAGTACAGGGAAGTTGATTTTGGAGGTCTAATGACCTGTTACATTTGATCATGTTGTTGTAACAGTGAACATATTTTCATAAATGGAACAGGGTTGGATTCATGATTAATTGTAATCTAATTTATTTTGTTATATTGGTAAGTTTTACTTTTGCAGTTTTCAGTTCAGTGGCAAAAACAAAGGACATTGAAATAATGCAGCCTTATCATTTATGGACATTGAATAAACATATTTTCAATTAGAGAGAGAGTGAGAGAGAAAGAGAGAGAGAGATGAAGAGGGGACATCATGCATGCTCAGATGACATCAAACACATACACAGATACACACACACACGGCAGCATCACTGTGGCCGGAAATGGGTGTCTAAAAACAAAATAAAACCACTAAATCTCAGGGAAAATGTACTTAATTTAGTTAATTCTAGAAATAAGATTATAGTGTAAAGTTCAACACTTTAAATTCACTATTAAAACAAGAGATTTAAAAGTGTTAGATAATTTAAAGTTTTTTAACTTGGTAAGATCCAAATAATTTGCAGTGCAAGCTTTAGTGCAGTGGAGTCCACGCTCTTGTAGTCAGGTTGACACACCAAGGCACAAGCAGGTATAGCCTTCATAATTATGGATCTGTTGTAATGGTATAACATTATAGGATGGCCATATTCTTTATAGTCATTTATCGTTTTGCTTGTCCAATTGGCTGATATGACTGATGGTCTACTCCCTGGTCCTATCCAAAAGAAATTGGGTTTTTGCCACTCAAGTGAAAAGAAATGAATACTTGGGAGCACAGACAAGTGAAAAGGCACCAGCAAGAGATGTCAGAGGGACCTAAAAATGGTGCTGGATTGGACACTTAGACTTTAGAAAGCTGTGACATCTACTGTCGGTCTTGTTCTGTGTCCATACAACTGTCTAGCATGGGTTTTGTTGGCAATAATGTGCATGATACGCCAAAGTTAATTCATTGAGTTACTGCAGTTGTAGGCCATATATGCCTATATGTTATTAAATAGTCAATTTTCATGAGTTTGAAATATTCTATATTATTATCACTAAGGGCTTGAGAGCTTATCTGCTTTTGAGCAATTTATTCCAATAGAAATGTATTACATTTTCCTATTTAAATCTTTAAATGCCGTTTTCTCAAAATTATTTTTTTGTCATTTTCCGGTAGACATATCTCAGCCTATGTAACACCTATATACACCAAACTTTCCAGTTATACACTTAGCAGTTTTCTGAAGATATTTACAGAGGGATTTGTTGATAAATCATTCCTGGCCTGATTTATGTGACATTTTAATTTAAAAAAATCGATATTTTAAGGCTATGGACAGTTTATTTTGATTTTCTAGGTAATGAAAGCAGACATCTTGAAATCCCTCTGTAATTCTTATTTCATCTTGTGTGTAAACAAAATAAAAAAATAATTTTGTACCTGGCTTTATCATACGTTCAGATCTATCTACCGAAAATGTATGCAAAATTGCACATATTTAATGAGATAATGCCTAATTTGCATAAATTAACATACATATTTCAAAAACTTGTAATACATTTTTTTCATATACCTGTGTAACTAATCAACTGAGGAATTTTCATGGTGATATCTATTATTTAAAAATTGTACCCTATTCACCTGTAGTGTCTCGCCCTAAGTCGTACAATTCCGTGAATCTTCAGTCATCAGTCTTCAGTGATGAGCAAGCATGTGCAAATCCAAAAACGAAACCATACTGGACCATAGAAGTAATGCGCCTGCGCCAGAATTAACTAAATGAATGATTCAGGTACTAGTACCACATAGAAGTATATAAATAAATAGATATAAATAAACTGCTCTTCTATGAGCGTAAACTGAAATCAAAATTGAGTCTATATATGGTACACAGCCGGAGATACGAGGTCTCAAGTGGGTTTGTTTTTTAAGAACACAGCTGAGTTAGACAAAGGGATCAATTCTAAAGGATCAATAACATTTTCAAATTTTAAAAAGTTGTCTTATGGAAGTCCTGGTAAACGATTGATGGAAATGTACCTCTCTTCCTACACTATACAAAATGGTGAAAATGGTGCTTGTGCCTATTGGGGTTCTAGTAGTAGCCTACTCTACCTGGCAACATGTTTAGGGAGAATACCTCAGAATTTCAGTTACAATTTTGTCAACAGTTAAAGCCTCATACAAGTCCTATTATTCCTCCAATTACAGCGATTGATATTCCATTTGAAAACTTTAAATCTGTACTTTCAAAAATGACTTCATGAGTTACTAGCACACTTCCCTGGCTTCTGGATTAAGCTCATCTCCACAAGAAGCCAATGATGCTTGTCTGTGGAGCTTCTTCTCCTTACTTTCATGCAAAGCACAAACCATCCGTAACCGGTCACTTTGTTTTGCCACATATGGGCATTTGGCCAACCAGCCCCTTCGGTAGGTCAGCACACTCCTGATACACACAGTAAAAAATATGTTCTGTCCTTGCTCCTCAATGCTGGAAGCAGCTACTGCTGGATGCTAGGATAGCAGTCTTTTCACATCTTCAAGAAATATCTGAAACCTATCAAACCTTTCAACAAGTGCCCATACAGTGTTTAGCAGAATGGGCCTTGAACTCATAACCTTCTCCTTAAAACTGTGCTTTCCCGTCTCAAAGGTAACCATTTCATAGAGCCATAGACCAGTCTTCAACCCCAAGAGTGATAGTTAGCATTCAGATTTCAGTGGATGCCCCCATTGTACTCCTGCATTTTCCAGCCAACAAGCAACAGGCAACTTTAACATCCACACACACTCTGCTGGCACAATCTGCTCAGCTGTCTGCATTGTTTTGGGGTCATGGATGATACAGAGCAGGGTGGCATGTTGTCAGACTGGGCCATGATTGGGAATGGTTTGAGTTGTTCATCCATGGGTGGTCCTTGATGATGATTGAACCTTAAAACAGGCTGCTGCTGCTGTAGTTCCTGCCATCTCCTTGGTTTCGTTTCATCTTTGCATTTCTTCTTTTCTCCTTCATGTTGTATTCCCTTCTCCCTTTATTCCCTCTCCTATGATCTCATTCTCTCTGCCCCATATTTAACCTATATTCTCTCTCTCTCTGCTCTCTCCTTTATCCATGTTTCCATCCCTTCCTTTCTGTCTACATATCCCCTCTTGTACCCACCCTCCCTAGTACCTACCTTCCTGCCCCTCATCCTCCATTGCCATCCCTGGTCTTCTCTCTCCATCCTCCTTCCTTCCTCTTGGCAGCCTCCATCCCCCAATCTTGGCCTCCCGTGCACATGGTGACCTGCCTTTGGAAACGGACATGCCAGGCGACGCGCAGCCTATCATCTTTACGTTGGGCCAGTGCAAGCTCCGGTGGGTGTTTCCACGGCACCAGGCAGCCACCAGGGTTCAGCGCAGGGTTAAAAGACCACATTGAGGGAAATGGAGAAAAAGAGTAAGCAGAGGAGTGAGTGCCAAAAGGAAAGTGGAGGGCTTGAGACCACAGACATTCTGCTCCTCCCTGGCCCTTACCTAAAGAGCCTGAAGGTTCGCAGGTCTGTGCTAATCCCTAGAGAGCATGGACCGTTGCCATGGTGGTTTGTCACTGTGAATGGGAAGAACCAGCATGCAGACTTCTTATGATAGCTTCCTCAGCAATTGAGAAGGAAATGTGCACATGATGGACTATTTACTGTATTTCAATGAAACCATGAGAACTGACACCCGAATGCTCAACTCTCCGACTCCAAGTGAAATTCTTGCTGACTGCTCTGTCACTTATCTCAAAGTTAATTGTATTTTCCACATATCTGAATGCAGGAGTTATCTGTTACATGCAGATATTCTCGCTTCTGTTAAATGTATGTTTTAATTAAAAAAATGTATTTAACCAGGTGAGTTGACTAAGAACAATTTCTTATTTACAGCAACGACCTGGGAGCAATTAGGGTAAAGTGTTGTGCCCAAGGACACAACAACATTTGGCTCAGTCGGAAATCGAACTGGCAACCTTCTGACTACAAGTCTGACTCCCTATCCACTGAGCCATCTGCGCCCCATAAAATGTTTTGATAGACGTTACGCTTCATGTTTTATGTGCCAAGCAACAATATACTGGTAACACTTCCTATTGCATGGTACGCAGGCAGTTTTTTAGGAAAACAGTTATCATTACTCACGTCAAACCTTGAAACAGATGGGCTACAGCAGAAGAAGACCACAATGGGTGACACTCTCATCAGTTGAAAACAGGAAACTGAGGCTACAGTTTGCACAAACCCACCAAAATTGGACAACAGAAATTGGAAAAACATTGCTTGGTCATATGAGTCCCAATTTCTTCTGTGACATTCTGATAGTAGGGTCAGAATTTGAAATATTTGAAAGCATCTATCCTTCCTTGTATCAAAGGTGTAGGCTGGTGGTGGTGGTGTAATGGTGTGGGGGATGTTTTCCAATATCAATTGAGCATAATTTAAATGTGACAGCCTATCTGAGTATTGTTCCTGACCATGTCCATCCTTTTCTGACCACAGTGTACCCATCTTTTATTGGTTACTTCCAGCAGGATTACACGCCATGTCACAAAACTCACATCTCAAACGGGTGAGTTCACTGTACTCAAATGTCCTCCAACAGTCACCAGATCAAGCACCTTTTGGATGTGGTGGAACAAATTTGCATCATCAATGTTCAGCCGACAGATCTTCAGCAACTGTAAGATACTCAATATTGATCACAAAATGTCTGAGGAATGTTTCCAGCACCTTTTTGAATCTATTCCACAAAGAATTAAGACAGTCCTGAAGGCAAATTGAGGTCCAACCCGGTACTAGCAAGGTGTACCTAAGAAAGTGTCCAGTGAGTTACATAAAACATTGCATTCTATGATCTATGTCTAATAGCACATAATAATAACATACTTTAGAGTATATTCTTGTACAGTGTGTCAATTTTGCTCTGTCATGTTTTATATTGGACAGGTCTCCAATCAGTTCTCAATTTACTGAAATAAATGTGTTCTTTTTTTACTTCGGGACAAAGATGTATGTTTGTGTGTGACAGTTAGCGTGTAAGAAAGATTCCATCCTGTGAAGCCTACCATCTGGAGATGGTCTTAGGCATGGGTGAATCATTGTTACTGTACGTCAATGGATATAAAGTTACCCTTCGTTTCCCTGACTCCTTCCCTCCCTCACCAGGTCAATCTCACTCTCGCCTCCCTCACTAAGAAATTATGTGGGGGCTGAATTTGCACTTTGTGGGGGCTGTGAAGGGTGCCTGTTCGGGTCTCTTCGCCTCAATGGGTGCTTCTCCGACAATGTAGATGGCATTCTTGAGAAACAGGGAGAATTGCACAAGACTGATGTTGTACACATGGTAAATCAGAGAGAGAGTTGGACCCAGAGAGGGGCAAAGGGATTGAACAAAAGAAATATGAGGGAAAATCATATCCGAGGATGAGACAAAAAAAGCAGGCAGAGGCGGTGAAGAGAACACTTCCAGCTCCACACTCCGTTGTTGACCAACGCTTCCTCACCCCAGAGTGCAATAGGAATGTCAAGTTCATAAAAGCCCATCCACACAATAGGCCCATTCAGGCTCGAGTCTCAGTTGGGGCTGGACACACTGTGTATTTCTGACTCAGCACTTGTGCTGCTTTGTTCTGACTGTGACTCTTTCTTAGGTCCCCAGTGCTTGCAATATCAAACGCAAGCAGAAGAGAGTGAGAAAGTGTCAAGTCTGGGAGTGGGGTTTCAACAGCATGGATCATGATACACATACAGTATCTACAACTTTCTGAAATTATCTGAAAATTCCAGGGGCTTGGAGGGGACAATTCCATGACATTTTCTCAAGAGCATTTGATGAGGGGGACACCAGAAGTAGTGCTGTAACACACAGCCTTTATTGTCATATGTTTAATGTTCAGTGCATTCAGAAAGTATTCACATCGCTTCATTTTTTCAAACTTTTGTTATGTTACACCCTTATTACGAAATGGATGAAATTCATTATTTCCCTCAAAATTCTACAAACAATAACCAATAATGACAATGTGAAAGTAATGTGTTTGACATCTTAGTAAATTTATTAAAAATAAAAAACTAATAAAGCACATGCACATAAGTATTCACAGCCTCTACTCAAGTTTTTGTTGAAGCATATTTGGCAGCAATTACACCCTCATATCTTTTTGAGTATAATGCTACAAGCTTGGCACACCTATTTTTGGGCAGTTTTTCTCCCACTTTTTTTGCAGAACCTCTTAAGCTCCATCAAGTTGGATGGGGAGCGTCGGTGCACAGCCATTTTCAGATCTCTCCAGAGATGTTCAAGTCCTGGCTTTCGCTGGGCCACTCAAGGACATTCACAGAGTTGTCCTGTAGCCACTCCTTTGATATCTTGGCTGTGTGCTTAGGGTCATTGTCCTGTTGGAAGATTAACCTTTGCCCCAGTCTGAGGTCCAGAGCGCTCTGGAGCAGGTTTTCAGCAAAGATGTCTCTAAACATTGCTGCATTCATCTTTCCCTCGATTCTGACTAGTCTCCGAATTCCTGCTGCTGAAAACAATGCCCACAGAATGATGCTGCCACCACCATGCTTCACTGTAGGGATGATACTGGCCAGGTGAAAAGTGGTGCCTGGTTTCCTCCAGACATGATTCTTGCAATTCAAGCCATAGAGTTCAAAGTTGTTTCATGAGACCATTTTCAATAAATTTGCTAAGATTTCAAACACACTTCTTTTACATTGTCATTATGAGTTATTGTTTGTAGTATTTTGAGGGAAATAATGAATGTAATCAATTTTGGAATAAGGGTGTAACATAAAAAAAATGGAAAAAGTTAAGCGCTGTGAATACTTTCCGGATGTTGAGGAACCATAATTACTATTACTGGATAATTGATATAGTAGTTAACTGAACAGTTGTCCTAACTTGATCCAATTTTTACATCATTCTGATACTAATAATATTAATACTAATTATATCAGTGTTGCTTATCAGTCCCATATGCATGCAGGCATTTGTATTTACAACCAATAATACCATTGCCTTAAATATTGGTTAAGTTACCAGTTTAAGTTAAGAGTAGGGTTCCCCATGCAATTTCCAATTATGTCCCTATTTTACAAGTCTAAATAACATTTTCATAATGTTGCCAAACTAAGACTCAACAAACCTTAGACTCCCTGTCTCTGCCAGTCTGTTCTTGTCTGTTTCCATTAGCATTTCACATAATTCTTATAAACATTATTAATTAATCTTTAAGATATTAGGCTACAAGGGTAGGCATTTTGGTGGACTGAAACATGTAACTTTCACTGAGTGCCTTACAGATTGTAGACACAGCCACTCAAATCACCAGCTTAAAAACCCTACATTGTACATGGACATTGCATTGCTATGCCCTTGTTACTGTAGCTAGCTAGTTTTGTGCCCTGGAACAATAGACATAAATATTAATTTATCCAGGCAAAATAATTTGTTTGGAGGCAAGACATAAAGTTTTTAATATAATCCATGTTGTATAATTCTGTTTTTCAAACTGAGATGTGTATTGGGGGAAATTGTGCACTGTCTCTTTAAAATGAACGTAATTTGGGAAGAGAGAGAATGTAGTTATACTGTATCTCTATAGAGATTGCTGTGGAATTGAGTCTGAAAATCTAAGCTGGCTAGAACTATAGAATGTCTTATTTATTTGTTATTGAACCAGAGCTTATATACAGTTCCAAAAGAACAAAGAAACTGTGTTGACAGAGTTATTTCAAGGGTGCAACACTAGCAAACGTCAGTTAATCCCTTGCTCAAATAAAGAGTGGCCTTTAATTCAGTGCAGCGAAAATAAAGACCGATAAATGGTTACCAATGAGTTTTGTTGAATTGAGTGGTAAACACATATGCACTGTACCTGTATAATATGCTTAGGGATCAAACCATAATTGAAACTTAAAAACACACTGTTAAGTGTCTATAATCAATAAAGGGTTTTCATTGTGAATTATTAATATTATTGAAATTACATAATATGTTCACAGTGCTATATTAAAGGGGACAAAAAAAAATGCTGAGGATTGTGGGTTTGTGTCCCTAAGACATAATTAAGAAAGAGTGCAGAAAGAGCACACATTCAGGAAGTGCGCTCAGAAAAGTTGCTAATTGGAAAGAGCACTCAGCGAAACTACTGATTCAGAAAGAGCACTCAGAAAAGCACTTATTTCCTTCAGAGCACTCGGAACATCGGCTATTCCCGAAAGAGTATATCCTTTAGTGAGAGCCCACAGCAAATGCCTTTTCTAGTTTTTCTACCGGACAGATGTTTTACATGACCTCACTAGAAATGTCTTCATTCAATTTCACTTCATGTTCCTCCGTTTTATTACAGTTGCTCCAACAGTTATGTTAAGCAAATGCTAAATGAGGAGGCCTACACTTGTTCATGAAGAGTGAGTGAGTGAATGGAAAAGGCAGCTCCAGCAATTATCCATAAGGTGCTCTGTGTTTGGTGCAGAGGATTGCAGGGTTTGACCCGAACAGATGTTTCCTAAGAAGATATTTGGACTCATGCCCAAGGGCCTATCTCCTCTCTGCCTCCTCATGGCCTGAGACAGCGACAGCTAGAGTCGGTCCGACCCATGCGCAATAATTGTTCTTCTGTCAACACTATATTATGCCGGCAACATGAACTCTGAATTTTCTTTTCAAAATAATAGCGCTCATATTTCATTACAATAATAGATAATAGTGGGTCCATTTTCATGTGTTGCTAAAATTAGTCTATTTCTGGATAAAACAGACTCTAGTAAATGTTTTTCAAATGTAATCTTGTTTTCACATGAAACACTGACAATATATTAAATCAATTTAGTGTACATCGTTTTGTTACTTTTTTTTTTTAAAGTTAGCAAAAATATATATGTAACATTTTTTAATATCAAATACTCTTATCGTTTCTTTACACACAGTAACATTTCATTAGCTTTATATAGAATTCACAATGATTATTGCAATGAATTAAAACAAGTGCTATTACTTTGAAACAAAATATCAGAGTTTGTGTTGCAGGCATAGTAGTGTTGACAGATGAACTGTTCTTGCGTATGGGTCTGACCAGCCTCTCAACTCCTCCCCAGCTTTTCCCCAGACACCTCTTCTTCCTTTGGAATCAAAAAAAGAAAAGACTGGGATCCAAAACGTAAATGTGCAGCTCCCCAGGAAATAGATGTAGCAGGTGTGAGGGATTGGGGCTGCTGTCACCAGCCGCCATTCACTAGTCCGGAGCGCAGGATCTTATCCAACAGCAGGCCCCAGGGACCCCAGTCCCGCCCACATCTGCCTGCAAATGAGTTTCTCTTTCCAGCTCCGCCCTCTCACCTCTGTCACCAATACTTACGAGTATGTTCAATATGCTTTAAACATTGAATGACTACTCAGAATTACTAAATACCTAGTTGGATTATTTTTTTAATTATTACTAAAAACAAAATTTCAAAATAAAGATTTTTTTTACTCAGTCCAGTGAACTTGTGCATTCTCTACGTTCACTAATAACTCTACATGTTTTAAATTATTTTATCTCTGTCAGTGAAAAATTGAACTGGTCTGTTTTACACCATTACACACTCAGAATGTACCACTGGTGTCCTGTAAAAAATACAACTCTGACTGCTAACAGCAACATGTTAACCCATAACAAAAATAGGTTGCTTAAACTTTAGAGAAAATAGTCCATACTTCAAGAAATCCATGAAGGAAATATGCTTTTTATGGTTGAACTGGGAGATGAATTCGGCTTAAGCTTAGAAGCCTGGAAAAAAAATCCAATGATTTATCACTGCCGTGATAATTGTTGAATTCACGGTCATAATTCAAAGTTCTCTCAGGTCTGAAATGGACTTTTGGTAACAAACACATCTCTACATGTATGTGTTCACCCTGTCGGGTCATGTTACTCTTTTAGGGACTGGCACTGATGTGCTACTGCACAATGATAAAAACACAAGGCTGGAACAAATTGAGCACAAAACAATTAAGCACTAATCCATATCAGACAGACATCTTCACTCACTCCCACTCTCTATCCAACCAGTAGATTTCATACGTCTGCAGATTCATAGCTGAAACCTACCACAAACCCTTCAATTACTCAGCAGACCACATTGGCCATCTGAAACACACTGTTGTTTTTAGTTTTTCTCAGATTTGTCTTTTCAGATGGCCGTGTATCCCCTGGGACTCAAAGTAAACACTGGTTGCGTTGCACCATAGGAACAGAAATACATATTAGGTTGCTACGACTATGCACTGCACTGTGCATCTCTCAGGGAGGCGTTTTCACATTAACAGACTCAACAGACAAGATGTCTCGTCTTCTTCTGAAAATAATGGTGATTTTAGGGCCTAAAAATACAGGCCTCTACGTTACGACTTGTTACATTTGGCATCTAAACATACGTTATTTTACAAGTAAAACAAAGACATTTTAGATATGTTCCAATAACTAACATTTTATTTGAAAGGATACTTCTCGTGCTGTGAACAGTGCTCGATGTACAGTATAATGACTGGTTGTTGTTTGGCTAATTGAATTGGAGGTAAATCACTGTAAACTATTTCTAATCTATACATCAATGGCCTCTTTGTTCTGTTCCCGCAGTTGTAACTCAAAACCGATTCTGTAGCATGCCAGTTGGGTTTATCAGGGTTAAACACAGAATGGCAAAGAAGCAGAACACTCTAAATGCTGGAACCTGATCTTAAAGTAAATGGAGTGGTGTCAACTGTGCAGCTGTCATGTGTAGGGTTCACTAAACACATCTCACTCACATGCACCTTATCCAGGCCCGATACGTGAAAATGTATCAGACTGGTAAAACATTACACTAAATGCAAGTGCACTGCACAACTTTGACTTTGGGGAGACAAGGCCTGCAATACTGAAATTAATAGTTCTCAGCTTGTATAGTCAAAGCAATTATAAAGTCAATATTCTTTGTGGTGCGTATACTGTAGCACAAATCGTCAAACATTTGGCAGAGCAACCAACTATTTATTTCTAACCCTGAATCCAATGAAACCAAAATTAAATTTGAAACCCACAGTATAAATGTGTGATAGGCCTAAATCCTTTATCAACTCCTGGAAATGCCCTATATCTATTTCAATTGCAGAATGATCTGATAAATTGAAATGTTTGTTATTTTGGTTGGGAAGTTATTGTCCCAATGTATTGCCATGATAAAGATGTCTAAAATTTGTTATTTTGAAATAAATGTAAGTTAACCACAACAAGGACGGTTTTGCATGTGCATGAGCTTAGTAAACAGAACGAATTAGCAGCGGTGCTAATTATGTTTTTAATGTTTTTTGACAACATCTACAGACCTACATAATGATACATAAAGATTTAAAAATTATGTTTTTGGATTGTGTTAATGCCTTTGATTGTGTTGTCGGGATGTACAACAGCTTCAACAAGAGGTAAATGGAGTGGTGTCAACTGTGCAGCTGTCATGTGTAGGGTTCACTAAACACATCTCACTCACATGCACCTTATCCAGGCCCGATACGTGAAAATGTATCAGACTGGTAAAACGTTACACTAAATGCAAGTGCACTGCACAACTTTGACTTTGGGGAGACAAGGCCTGCAATACTGAAATTAAATAGTTCTCAGCTTGTATAGTCAAAGCAATTATAAAGTCAATATTCTTTGTGGTGCGTATACTGTAGCACAAATCGTCAAACATTTGGCAGAGCAACCAACTATTTATTTCTAACCCTGAATCCAATGAAACCAAAATTAAATTTGAAACCCACAGTATAAATGTGTGATAGGCCTAAATCCTTTATCAACTCCTGGAAATTCCCTATATCTATTTCAATTGCAGAATGATCTGATAAATTGAAATGTTTGTTATTTTGGTTGGGAAGTTATTGTCCCAATGTATTGCCATGATAAAGATGTCTAAAATTTGTTATTTTGAAATAAATGTAAGTTAACCACAACAAGGACGGTTTTGCATGTGCATGAGCTTAGTAAACAGAACGAATTAGCAGCGGTGCTAATTATGTTTTTAATGTTTTTGACAACATCTACAGACCTACATAATGATACATAAAGATTTAAAAATTATGTTTTTGGATTGTGTTAATGCCTTTGATTGTGTTGTCGGGATGTACAACAGCTTCAACAAGAGTGGATGGTTGTGACGTCCTCTACCCGCAGTACCTCCAACCACCACAACATAGCACCTCCACCTCACAGAGACACCAGCCCACTTCGCTCGCAATCACCGGAAGTCTAAACACCTGTGTATAAACCAGGCTAGTCCCTCAGGTCATTGTGAGGCATTGTTTGTCGACTAAGCATTCATACTAAGCCTGTATTCTGGATTGAAATTTCCATAAATTTATTCTGTGTTCTACTTTTATGTACTCTGACACACTAGTACCCACATTAATACTTTCACTTCAGGATAAAACTCACATGTGTTTCCTTCATTTTGATATCAAGAGTATGTTTATAGCCCTTGTAGTTTTGGAGATATACTCCATTAGATTTAGGTAAGTTTTATTTCTTTCAAAACCAGAAAAAACGCTTAGGAATGAAGAGGTTAAAACAAATAATGCATTGCATTTATATTGGAAGCCTATGTAGTCTGTGTTTCTGAACGTTACAGAATACCTCACCTCTAAACAGGAATGGACCCAGAGGAACTGAAAACCCGACTCACCCGACAGGAGGAGCGTATTGATGAACTCTGTTGACTACTCAGACAGGCACCCGTCTCCCCTCCACCTCCTGTGGTTCAGGTAAATCCGTCTTTCACCCCACCTGTGTCAATGCCCAACAAATACGATAGAGCCCCAGGGCTATGTAGGGGTTTTCTTATGCAGTGTTCTCTGTATATAGACTATAATCCCGCATTGTTCCACACTGACAGACATAAAGTGGATTTTGTCATTTCCCTACTAACGGGAAAAGCATTGGAATGGGCTACCGCAGTTTGGCATACTAATACTACCATTCTCTCTTCCATGAATGAGTTTTTGCAATTGTTTAAGGATGTGTTTGATCATTCCGCAACTGGGCGCAGCATAGGAAATCAGCTATGTGAGATCAAACAAGGCAGACGGTCAGCGGCTGATTACAGAACTGGCTTGCAGGGGTGATCAGACGGACATGAATCAATACATCAAAATGTCAATTTCTATTGACAATCTGTTGTCTGAAAAACGATAAGCCTTACCACCATGTTCCAGTGCTTTTCCGTCTTCCGCTCCTGGACCCGTCTCTCTCCCCGAGCCTGAGCCCATGCAGATAGGGCGAACCCCCTTGTCACCGGCAGAATGTCAGCAGCTTATGAACGAGCGCCTGTGCCTATACTGTGGGGAGAGGCATCACACCATCAGCACCTGTCCGGTAAGACCTCCTCAGAAGAACCAGACCCTACTCACATATCCAGGTTAGCTAGGACTACCTTCTCCTACTTCCTTTTCCACAAAACAACCCAATTTACCTGTGGGTGATCGAAAAATACATGTTTAGGGCCTGGTTGATTCGGGGGCTGCAGGCAATTTTATTGATGGCCCTCTAGGTACATGCTTAGGGATCGAATTAATAGCTCTCCCATCTCCCCTTAGGGTTAATGCCCTGGATGGTCACCCTATTGGTACCGGTTATGGCACACACCAAACGGCCCCCCTGACACTACAAGTCGGAGTACTCCACTGTGAAACCATACAACTGCTGGTCATTTCGTCACCCCGTGAGCCACTTATTCTTGGACATCCATGGCTCTGTCTTCACGACCCTGTTATTTCCTGGAGGGATGGAGAACTCTTAGCCTGGAGTAAGACCTGTGCATCACAATGTCTATCAACCCCTTGCCGAGCTACCTCGGTGGAAGAGTGCCGTGCTTGCCCTGCCACTGCCATCCCAGAATGTTATGGAGACTTCAGCGACGTCTTCTCGAAAGACAAGGCAACCGTTCTGCCGCCTCATCAACCATGGGACTGCGCCATCAACTTGATGCCTGGCGGCTCTTACCCCAAAGGTCACATTAACCCTCTCTCTCTCCCTGAAAGGGAGTCTGAATGAATACATTAAGGGGGGGAGTACAACAGGGCTTTATCCGCCCTTCCACTTTTCCAGCTGCCTCCAGTTTTTTTTTTGTGGGCAAGAAGGACGGAGGATTACGGCCCTGTATAGACTACAGAGCTCTGAACTACGTCACTGTCAAGCACCGGTAACCTCCTTCCTTTAATCCCGGCAGTGCTAGAACAGATGGGACAAGCCAGCATTTACACCAAGCTAGACCTCCGAAGCGCCTACAATTTTATCTGTATCAGGGAGGGGGATGAATGGAAAACGGCTTTCATTACCCATAAGGGTCATTATGAATACCTGGTAATGCCCTACGGGCTCACTAATGCTCCCGCTGTGTTCCAGTCTTTCATCAATGAAGTCTTCAAGGACATGTTGGATCAATTAGTTATTGTTTATATAGATGACATTATCATCTTCTCTTCCTCCTTGACTAAACACATCATGCATGTCAGGAGAGTACTACAACCGCTACTAGACAACCATCTCTATGTAAAGGCGGGGAAAAAGCGCTTTCCATGTTACTACAGTGTCTTTTCTTGGCTTTGTCCTTACCCCTGGAGGAGTTCAGATGGATGTCAGCAAGATCACCACCGTGCGTATTTGGACACTGCCACGCACCGTCAAGGAACTCAAACGGTTCCTTGGATTCACCAATTTCCACCGTCGGTTCATTTACAAGTTCAGTACCATAGCCTCTCCGTTGCACACTCTCGTTAAACATGAAACAACAAAACTGACCTGGAACACAGAAGCCTTGTCCTCCTTCCAATCCCTCACTCAACGCTTCACGGAGGCACCTGTCCTGTTACAACCTGACCCCAGTCGACCATTCATAGTCGAAGTCGATGCATCAGAGGTGGGAGTCGGAGCTGTCCTTTTCCAGCGTCAACTGAACGGCTCCTCCATACATCCATGTGCCTATTATTCAAAGAAACTGTCGCCTTCAGAGCGTAATTATGACGTGGGAAACCGTGCTTCTGGCGATCAAACCCGCCCTGGAGGAATGGCGTCACTGGTTGGAGGGGGCTGCTCATCTATTCCTAGTGTTAACCGATCATCATAACCTAGAATACCTCTGGTCAGCCAAACAGCGAAGTCCCCGTCAGGCACAATGGTTGTTATTCTTTAACCGTTTCCATTTCACTGTCTCCTATATTCCAGGCACCAACAACGTTTAAGCTGACTCCCTGTCACGCCAGTTTACCGCTCCGGCCAAGAACTCACCACCAGAGACCATCCTTCCGCCTGCCTGCATGGTAAGACCCATTCAGTGGGAAATCGATTCTTTAATCGCTAACGCCCTGCTTTCAGAACCTGCACCGCCAACCACTCCTCCGAGACGCACTTTTGTGCCACCATCCATCGGACCGCAATTGCTGTAATGGTGTCACACATCGCTGAGTACAGGTCACCCTCGGGTTACGAAAACCATTAAACTGCTCTCCCAGAAATACTGGTGGGCCTCTCTCAAGGATGACGTCACCGATTATATATTTTCCTGTCCGGTGTGCGCCCAGTCTAAAACCCTCAACCAACTGCCAGCTGGTAAGCTACTGCCATTACCCAAACCAAACCGACCCTGGTCTCATGTTTCTATGGACTTTGTCACCGACCTGCCTGTTTCTTCTGGTTATTCTATCATACTGGTGATCATAGATCGGTTCTCCAAAATGTGCAGATTGATCCCTCTCTCTACTTTACCAACCACTCTGGAACTAGCAGAATGCATCTTTCAGCAGGTATTCCGGCAGTTTGGTCTTCCCGAGGACATTGTTTCCGACAGAGGGCCCCAGTTTACATCAAGAGTATGGAAGGCTTTTTGGGAGCAGTTGGGGGTGTCCATTAGCTTGTCATCGGGGTACCACCCTCAATCCAACGGGCAGACCGAATGTTTGAACCAAGAAATAGGCAAATTCCTGAGACAGCACTGTGCCAAGTGTCCTGCAGATTGGAGCCACTTTCTACCCTGGATAGAGTATGCGCAGACCTCCCTCATTCACTCCTCTTCTTGTCTTACACCCTCTCAGTGTGTTTTAGGATACCAGCCGCCATTGTTCCCATGGGACACGGATCCTGGTCCAGTAGTGGCAGCATAGGTCTGGTTCCAGCGAGCTTCCAAGGTTTGGAATGATGCTCATCAACATCTCCGGCATGCATCCCAAGCTCAACAGCCCAGGTCGACCGGCGAAGGCGTCCTACTCCTCTTTTCTTCCTGGCCAGCGGGTATGGCTTTCCACCCGGGAAGTCAGATTCCGTAACCTCTGTAAGAAGTTACTGCCCAGGTACACTGGTCCGTGTAAGGTCACACATAGAACCCCGTCACTTACCGTCTTCAATTGCCGAGCCACTACCGCTTTTCCTCCTCATTCCATGCGTTGCTACTGAAGGCTGTACGTTATAGCCCTATGGATTCTCCAGTGCCCATGCAGCCCCGCCGCCTATGGACATCGGCGGCAAACCCGCTTATGCTGTCAGTGACCTGTTGGATTCCAGGCGTCGTCGAGGCCTGGGTGCCTGCTGCGGCTGTTCTCGACCCTACATTGGTTCGTGCCTTTCACCAGTAAACAGTAAATGTTGCCCATATCATCAAATGTATCATTCTCACCTCTTTAAATGTACCTTATCTGTACAAATTGTTTACTGAGTGTTTGATATAGTTTGTACTGTTATGCTTATCTCAGCCAGGTGGCTGTTGCAAATAAGAACTGGATAGGTTACAATTTCTCTGGAAATTGTGAAGTTTGCTTGCTTAGTATCCAGCTGTGACTGGGCAGACTATCTGGGTGGAATAAGTGGAGTTACTGAGTAGAGTGGGTGGAGTAACTGGCTGGAGTGCTTGGAGTAGCTAGGTGGAGTGGTTGGAGTGGGTGTGGTAACTGGGCGGAGTGTGCTAAGTGGCTGGAGTAACTGTGTGGTGTGGATGGAGTGGGTGGAGTCACTGGGTGGAGTGGGTGGAGTAACTGTGTGGTGTGGATGGAGTGGGTGGAGTAACTGGTTGGAGTTGGCGGAGTAAGTGAGTGGAGTGGGTGGAGTAACTGTTAGTGGTGCAACGGATCGTCACTGATCCGTTCGGATCAATATCTTCGGTTCGGGACACACGTGATCCGCGGATTGATTACTGAAATAAAAAAGTTTTGCGCATGTTCAGTCCGCTCACAGCATGGTCATGGCGAGCGGAGGAACGGAGGAGCTTGGACGTCCCGCGTCATTTAAATCCCCTGTATGGGAGAATTTTGGCTTCCTTGTTAAATATAATGAAG
>JACXGM010015349.1:0-21368 GCA_016801145.1 Umbra pygmaea | reverse complement strand
TCGATTTTTGAAGCTCTGGGAGGAGTAGGGGGGCATATTGTTGCTATAATAATAAAAATAATAATAATAATAATAATAATATATATGTCGGATAATAGTATGTGTTCCTTGCCAAAGGCAAGAACACTTAATAATAATAATAATATATATGTCGGATAATAGTATGTGTTCCTTGCCAAAGGCAAGAACACTTAATAATTAATTCAACATATATAGCGCTTTTTCAAGAAACCCAAAGTGCTTTACACAGTGAGGGAAAAAGCCCACCTCACCCCCACCAATGTGTAGCACCAACTTGGGTGATGCACGGCAGCCATTTTGCGCCAGAACGCTCACCACACATCAGCTATCAGGTGGAGGGATGAGTAGTGATATATGCCAATTAGGAAGGAGGGGGATAATTAGGTGGCCATGATTGAAGTGAGGCCTGGTTGGGAATTTGGCCATGACACCGGAGTTTACACCCCTACTCTTATGATGTGAGAGTGCCATGGGATTTGTAATGACCACATAGAGTCAGGACACTCGTTTAATGTCCCATCCAAAAGACAGCACTCTACGCAAGGCAGATGTCCCCTTCACTACCTTGGGGCATTAAAAATGATCTTTAGACCAGAGGGAAGAGTGCCCCCTACTGGCCCTCCAACACCACTTCCAGCAGCATTGGTCTCCTATCCAGAGACTGACCAGGCCTGACCCTGTTTAGCTTTTAGAAGCAAACCAGCAGTGGAACACAGTGTGCTATGCTGCTGGCAGACAAGGAAAATCATTATTCTGGCTGCAGAAATTGAATATTTCAGAGAAGAGGAGCCGTAGTTAGTAGGAGGTACAGAACAAACCATTAGGGCACTATAGGGGAGTGACATCCTGCAGTTGATAAACTCTTGTGTACAACATAAAACCATGCATGTCCATACACCATCCACTCAGCAGACCTAGATCCACAGGGTGGCAAGTACCCCTGATCTTCTCCTCCAATAAGGTCAACACCAGAGGAGAGGGTTAAGACCTTGCCCTCTGTGTCACCTTCTTATGATCGGGTGGTTTGTCCTCATTATTCCCTGAAACTGTTGTCAGCAGTGCATCAGCTTTTCTATGGCATCTAGTCCTCCAACGTCCTCGAGAGTGTTCTACAACAAGGCATACATTCCTTTAATAATCCTTTATCCCAGATTGAAATCGCCATGGTCGTGCTTATACAAAATACTGAAATCAGCCCTTATTCAAGACTCAGGGAACACCCAAGCAACATTCTAGGACTCAGGGACTTATTGATCATTATTGGTTTAACTAAAGCCTTGATGAAACTGCAGTGTGAATTAGATTTGAATCTAAAGCTACCAATTAGTAAAGAATATGTATTGCAGCTGTTAAAAGGAAGTGATTACAGAGCTGGTGCTGGGCACGTTAAACATAAAATAATGTACCATCTGAGGATATATTCTCAGATATCATTCCCGTTTCGTTACCACAAAGTTGGAATCACCCAATTGTCTAAAACATATTTGTATCCTATAGCATTAAGATGACCCTTCACTGAAATTAAGTGGCCTAGCTCAAATGCTGAAAAACAGCCCCAGACCATTATCCCTCCTCCACCATTAGTAGGGGTGTTTTAAGAAGCTATTTATTTATGAAGTTAGAGTATAAACCATTTTTTTAGACAATGAATGGTGCCTGCACTAAGTTGTTTGATGATGATGACCGTCAAATCATCAACTCTCAAGAACCGTATCTGCTAGAAACAAATGGTTGGTACGAGGGAGTTCTGCTGCTAAAAATTGGTGTTTTCTCAATGTGGGTTCATCACAGCTGGAGATATCACATCTCAAAGTTGGGTCGTATTTGCCAACATTAAAATTATTAGAGACAGGAAGCAGGATGTGAAAGTGACAAAATAATATTTCTGCAAGGAGATAGGACATCACCATGCACTAAACAGCCAAAGTTGTCACCCAAACTTTGTCCCACTGGTTCTCAAGACCTAGGCCAAGCCAATAGGAATTTTAACTTTTGAATCCAAACCTATAATGCACTCATTGTAAGACAAAGTATGACCATTTTTCATAGGCCAAAATGTCAAAATTGTGGCAGGCGAACTTCAACCCTATTAAACCTTGAAGGGATTACTAAAATGGCTACCTTCAAACACAGTAGGACTTTGTGGTGCTCTCCATGGTGCTGAATGTTGGCATGCTTACTTCTACTGTATGGTTAGGTGACAGTTAGCTAGCTATTCATTAATGTGGGATGTGGCAACACTCAACTTAAACCTGAATGATATTTCCTTGATTCCTCACAGGCTTTAGGCATCACCTCCTACGCAAAACCCATTGGAGATGTTCTGAAGCCTGACATCTAATGGACTTGCAGATCTTTTTCTTTAACATAAAGGATGACCCAGGAGCTTTTCCTGAGCTGTCAGAACTGGGCCCAGTGCTGAACCTCAGCTATGCATACTGGAGCTCCAGATGAGCCAAGGTGTCCAAGCATTTGCTCCTCAAAATGGGTCATCTGATATGCAGCGTCTCCCTGGTGGCCTTCTGAAAGACCAGCTTCTTTCACAAAGTAGCAGAGTGCAAGGAATGCTACAAATATCATGATATGTTAGATTCCTTCAAAACAAATAAACTGATAACAACAGGCTATGGCAAATGTAGCTTAGTAAACAACTATGATTAATAATAGGAAATATGTTGCTTATTGCCGAACTTACAGTTGTGCTCAAACGTTTGCATGCCTTTTCACTATAGGCCTTGTTGACCCCTCTCCAAACATAGCGCTTATGGTTGTGACCATAAAGCTCTATTTTGGTCTCATCACTCCAAATTACAGTGTACCAGATGCTGTGTCAAGGTATATTGTAACCTGGCTTTTTGTGGCACTGCCACAGTCAAAACTTCTTTCTGGCAACCATGCAGCTTATTTTGTTCAAGTGTCATCATATTGTGCTCCTTGAAACAAACACACCATATCTTTCTAAAGCAGCCTGTTTGTCTCTCGAGGATACCTGTGGGGCTTTCTTTGTATCTCGATAAATTTTTCTGACTTTGGCCTGGTTATCAAGAAATCCCCAAATTTTCTACTTCTTAATAAGAGTTTGAACAGTACTGACTGGCATTTGCAAAGCCTATCTTTTTATATCCATTTCCAACTTTATGCAGTACCAGTACCTTATTCCACAGGTCTTTGGACAGTTCTTTTCTGCTCCCCATGGCTCAGTATCTAGGCTGCTCAGAGCATCCATGTGAGAGCTAACAAACATATTGACTATTTCTACAGACACTAATTGCAATTTAAAATGCCACTGGTGTGGGAAATTAATTGTAATTTTTACCCTGTGTGTGCCAACATGTGTGTCTGTAACAAGGTCAAACATTCAAGGGTATGTAAAATTTTTGGTCAGGGCCATTTGGGTGATTTCAGTTATCAGTATAATTAACAAAAGAGCCAAACAACTGTGTAATAATTATTGGCTTCATATGATCCCTATCCTTACATGACAGTCAGTTGTTTTTGCATGAAGTCGTATTTTCAAAATTAATGCCAACATTTCACTATTTCTGCCAGGTTATGCAAACATATGAGCACAACTGTATTAGATGGTGCCTGTATATTAGTCAGATATTCCTCTCAGAGAAGGTATCTTCCACCAGCTTGACTGTGGACAGGTGAGTGTTTCTGCAGAACGAGTGGGGTCTGCATGGCGTAGTGGGCTACGTCGCTGTATTGGAGGACAGTCTATGTCTTGATAGTCAGTTGTTCGAGCCTGACTATGGTTCTGACTTCCAGCGGACCTCCAGCACAAGGCAGCGCAATCTGGCATAGCGCTGCCCAGGATTTTTGGTAGATAAGCTGAATCATCTACTGTGCCAAGTCGCAATTCTCCAGTGATTCCTTCTGTGCAGATCGGGGCGCCTGTAAATTCAATCACGCAAGTGTAGTTGGTGAGCGAGCATAATCATCCCCTACATGATGTGACAAAAGGCTTCCGTGTTGGATGAGCCGTGTGAAAAGAATCAGCCGGTTGGATAAACCATGTGCGCGCCCCTCACTATCCTGCATCTGCCCATGGAGATGCGGAGCGGCCGACAAGGCAGGGATAGTGGGAATTGGAAGGAGAGGCGAAAATAATTAACTGCAGGAGAATGACAACAAAAACAGACGTCCTTTAATCAACGACCTCCATGATGAAAATGGAGAAATTAAAATTGTACATAAAAATTGGCAGCATGCCTGAAAATGGCTTCAATTGTTGTGGGAAAACACAAAGATATCATAATGTTGTGTTGTGGAAATATATACTTGTATTCATGATGAGTTGTGGTTTGCTATTATTTCACTAATAAGACATGTAGCCAAGGTGTAATACAATAGCTAGCACTTAAAAGTGATAAAATATGCCACAATTAGTGCAAGCTAACAGGTAATCAATACCTAGAAGTTATTGTACCTTGGTGCTGTCCAAACCCACCCCTGCTGTGTGAGACATGTGGGCCACCCTTCCCAGCTCACCCCTTGTTATGACCAAATAACTTCATCTTTGTTTCATCAGTCCACAGCACCTTCTTCGAAAATGAAGCTGGCTTGTTTTTTTTTCCGCATCACTCTCCCGTCTTGCTTCTCCTTGTGCAAAGTGTGCTGAATTGTTGAACGATGCACAGTAAAACCATTTGCAGCAAGATGATGTTGTAGGTCTTTGAAGGTGGTCTGTGGGCTCTTTCTGACCATTCTCATCATCCTTCGCCTTTGCCTTTCCAATATTTTACTTGGCCTGCCATTTCTGGCCTTAACAAGAACTGTGCCTGTGGACATCCATTTCCTCACTATGTTCCTCACAGTGGACACTGACAGCTTAAATCTCTGCAATAGCTTTTCTTAACCTTCCCCTAAACCATAATGTTGAACAATCTTTGTTTTCAGGGCATTTGAGTTGTTTTGTGGCCCCCATGTTGCCACTCTTCAGAGGAGAATCAAAGAGAACCACAACTTGCAATTGGCCACCTTAAATACCTTTTCCCATGATTGGATGCACCTGTCTATGAAGTTCATGGCTTAATGAGCTCACCAAACCAATTGCGTGTTCCAATTAATCAGTGCTAGGTAGTTACAGCTATTCAAATCAACAAAATGACAAGGGTGCCCAAATTTATGTACCATTCTTATTTTGTTGTGATGCATATTGCACATTTTCTGTTAATCTAATGAACCTCATTTGACTACCAAAATATACCTGTGTCCTTCAGTTATTTGATAGCTCATAGTGAAATTGCTGATCCAAACACCCAATTATTTACAAATGAAAATCATGAAATTGTCAGGGGTGCCTAAACTTTTGAATACAACTGTATCAGGAACCATAACAAAGTGCGAAGCTTTAAACCAAGAAAAAATATTACAGTAGCTGAGATTTTATTGACTTTTTTTGACACCAACGCCATTTAGTATATATATTTTTTTTCATTCATATACTGGCAAGTAAAATTAAAAAGTAGTAGCACTGTACAGACAAAAAAGGAAATACAAGGTATTATTAAGGAAAGTAATATTATTAGGTTTACCATTATTTTAAGCAGTAATTAATTCATAATTAGTCATTAATATTAATTTGTTTTCAATTCATGAAAGTTAAAACCATTTTCGTAATATTGAAGTAGCAAGGTTGTATATATCGTTGATATCCAACTACAATAAATCAACTACATTTTTGTCAGTCATAAAGATGCTGTTTTTTAACCATCACTTTGTGTAACAATCACCTTGTAAAATACACATTTGGCAACATTTAAAAAAGTATATAATATATACTAGAATGAAAAATCTGTCCATAGTTTAAACAGTTTCATCAAATAGTCAGTTTAAATATTATGACTATCATGAATAAACCTAAACATAAATGTTCGATGATGTGTTGGGTCAGTGTAAATAGCAGCAGGTTACTGTAGAACCCTCACCGTCTCTGCAGATGAGTTTTTGAGGATGGGACACTGCTTGTATAGGGGGTGGACAAAATAACAATACTGGGTATTATTATCCAGGACCTAATCTCAGAAGTAAATCATGTGTAATTTGGTCAGTTGCTTCACCTTTGTCTGTATGTTATACGGATTGCTATATCCAGCCCTTCTTGAACAGCGCTAAAAGGAAATTCAAAAGCTAAGCTAATGCCCTTATGATATTTCTCATTGTTTTTGTTCCATCTACATTTTTACAATACTGTCTTTGCCCTATCATGATTCAACCAAAATAATCAGTGACAATAACAAAAGAAAACAGGAACAATGCATTTAAATATTTCACATATTTCAAGTAAAGAGTAAGACCGCCCTCTGCCTTTAGAAAAGCGCCAATCTTTCTTAGAATGCTGTCACACAAGTCCTGAACTGCGTCTAGCGGGATATCACCATTATTTAAAATGAATCATGTTGAATTGCTACGACGCATTGCCAACGCCATTTTCAATGTTTGGCATATGCTGCAATGTTTTCTTTTTGACTGTTCCCCTTGACACCATCAAATAGTTTTGCAGTTTTTATGACCGAATTATCTGTAAATTTGGCACTGACTATTTGGTCTTTCTGGAACCCTGTTAGTAGCCTCATATTTCTTTGAAAAATTCAATATCAAGCTGATAATTGTCAGACATCATTTATAGCTGACACATATGGACAATGACAAATTAAAGGAAGAACCAACAAAGTTTCTCAATAATATGTTGGGCAACCACAAGCCACCAGAACAACGTCTGTGCACCTTGGCCTGTAATCTGAGTCTCCAGAATTCCGGTGAAAGGATGGAACGCTATTCTTCAAGATTTTCCCTCATTTGGTGTTTTGAGGATGGTGGTTCAGTGTTGTGTAACACATCAGTCCAAAAACTTCAATAGGTGTTCAGTTGGGTTGAGATCTGGTGACTGCAAAGGCCATAGCATATGATTCCCATAATTTCCATACTCATCAAACTATTCAGTAGGTCCTTGGGCCCTGTGGATGGGGCATTGTCATCCTGGAAGAAACCACTCCCATCAGGCTAGAAATGTTTCACCATGGGATAAAGGTGATCACTCAGAATAACTGTGTAATGATTTGCAGTGACCTTTTCCTCTGAGGAGACAAATGGATCCAAATCATACCAGAAATATGCCCCCCAAAGCATCTGCATGTGTTATGTTACTTCACTCATTAAAGTTTTTCCTGTATGTACTGCTAATATGCACTCAACCAAATGTAACCTCTGCAGCTGTGTTTGTAATTTAGTTCTGACAGTCCAATCTACATGTTATTTCTGTTATTTTGTTCACCCCTAGTAAATCATATATCATACACTTTATTGTGCTTGTTTGGGCCCAATTAAATGAATTAATTCTACATTCCACATTTACCTTCTGCAGGTCTCATTGCTGGCTAAGACGTTCTAATTCCAGGTACTTCAGTTACTTCAGTAGGTGCATATGTAGATACATTGGGTTCACCGTAGAGCCCTGCTCTGTCCTAATATGACATATAGCATGGATAATAGACAGCTCTGCTTCCTGAATACTAAAATTCCTTATGATGTAAAAAAGGACAAAGTATACATTTGGGCTGCATTGTAGATGTAAAATAATAATAAAAATATTGCATGACGAAATGCTGCCAGCTGGACAGAGAAACAATGCATGTTGAATACGACAGTTACGGTGCATCATCGATTCTGTTTGGGGGCCGTTTTGTGTCGTCTCACCCGGATCTGAATCTCTTCATCCTGGGTTAGAAAGAGACAGATAAAACAAAGAGTGGTAAGAACAAACGTTATAGCTTTTGTTTTGCAGGGGGAGGATAAGCTTTATTGTTATAGATAGTTTGTTTAGATCAAGGCACTTTTTTATATTTAATCACTTCTTTTATTTTCCTAACCCAACCCAATTGGAGTAACCTAAAAAACTAAAAATGTTTGATTTTATTTCTAGCTTATACCTTTTCCACTGACACTATTTTACATTAGTTACATTTACATACATATTTGTTTTTAATATTAGCCCTCCTTTATTTCTAATATTCATCTTGTTTTCTTATTTTCTAGATATTTCTAACAATGCTATTTTACAATACCGTAGTCCTGAACCTATAGGCATTTTACAGATCATGTGATTATTAGTCCCCACCGTTAAATGACATTCAACCCCTCCCATCTATCTCTGAACCCCAGCCATATTGGATTTCTATTTGCCATAGTTGGTTTAGTGTACTTAGTAGTTAACATCCCTTTACTAAAAATAACCCTAGAACCTGGTTCAGGGGGTCGACAACATGTGTGTGTATCCCAGATGGAAAGGGACAATCTTACACATACTGTACTGTAGGGTAGTGAACTACCCTAGATTCCTAGGGGGTGTCACCATTTGAATCTCAAAACCTATTTTCCTTTGTCCAATATAATTATAAATCACATTTAATCATTAGATTATCTACATTGTTATAACATAAATGTTTTTGTACCTGACTGTTTTTATTAAATAAGAATATTTGTTTAATGTGACTGTTGTCTTTTAGACTGAGACATTCTTGGTTGGATCTCTTCTATTGGATGGTAGGCCCACTTGGTGAGTTTCGACTGGTGGGACTAATACAAATTGAATTGATGCCTGTGCAATTTTCCTCTTATCAATGGCTGCATGTGGCTGAAACCAGAATCAACGATGTGTTGGGTTGTTTCTATGACTATTTAAAAGGAAAGCATTCACCAGGAATTAAAACAGATTGACTTTAGAGAGGTATAGAACGACCCTGTCATCAAACAGCCAAAACATTATGACAACCTTTTTGACAGGTGGAACCGAGCCTTCCTACTGGCTGAGCCGATTAAACCCTTTTTCATTTTGGCAGGTGTAACCATGGCAAACCCTTTCCCATCCCTTTTCCCCTCCCCCCGACCCCTCCCACTCCCGTGATCTCTGTGACCCCCACCGCTCTGTGACCCCGTTAATCCTAACCCTGACCCATAAACAAACATTCAATCTTATATATACAAAACATTATGACCACCCTTTTGACAGGTGGGACCGAGCCATGCTATTGGTCTATGGTACACTCAACCCTAAACCATCAGTCATGGGCTTGACAACAGGTGTTCTGGGTTTGCAATGGTCTGTTGTATGATCCTTCCCTAAAGCAGCTATCAAGGATTTGACAGGTGGGACCGAGTCATGGCATTGGTCTGTTTAAAAAATGTCTCTATTAAAATTACCTTTGGAAGCACGCAGAGCTCTGCTACTTCTGTCATTTTAACTAAGTTTAAACCCCTACTGTAGTGTGATCATTAGCCTATCTGGGAGGTGTCAAAAGCGGGTTGGGGCAAGGAGCCATTACACACCGGTGAACCACCATATTAATGTCTCAGGAGATGACATAAACTTTTTTAAAGGACAGTCTGCATTTTGTACTGTGAAATGACAGAAACCACATAAGAAAATAGTTAAGAAACACATTTATTTCTATCTTCAACAGGTGACTGTAAACAAAGTTGAAATATTTTCCGTTCTACACACTGGAAGAAATCCAATGACTTGATGGTTCATAGGATTCATGATGCTGAGGGGTCATATTATAAAAAATCTGAAGCACATTGTACAACCCTGCAAACTTGATGTTTTGAAATAGACCACGAACCATCGAAAAGGGTAATTTCGGTATTCATAGTAGTTTGAATGAGTTATGGTGTAAATTTGATGTATTACCATCATTTTTGATCCAGACTGACACTTGTGTAGATCAGTTCTGTTGGATTGATTCGGGGCTAACAGACACAGCTAGAGTGACACCCATTCAGATCTTGTGTGTAGAGAAACTGTTTTGTCAATTTAATGCACTATTTTTAGAGCAAGTTATCTGAATTTTATACATACAACACAAAACTCACATACTTATACAAAAAACAGAATACACACAACCACATATGCTAAAACACAAACACACACCCACAAACACATACACACAGACACACACAGATCTCATGGGTTTAAACCCAAGTGATATGCATAAAACACAATGTTTTATGCAGATCTGCAAAGTTGATGAAAATAATACTTTCCAGCGTTTTCTGTTCAACACAGAAACCTGCCTGTTAAAGGATTTTTTATTTAACATTGATTTAGGGTGGTGAAAACAGCTTGGTGTTCCATTAACACTGTCTTTGAGAGGAGCACATTGGCTGTGTAGCAAAATCAAATTTTTTATATTTTGGGTTTTAGTAAACATGTGCTAACTGAAACTCAGCCAAGCCAAGTACTGAGGTGGTAAATATGAACCTTTCTCAAAATCTATGATTAATCCATATTTAGAACTTTATTACACAACTCTCACACACATAGCCATAGATATGAGGTTATGATCTTCAGACTGTTACCACCTGTCAAAATTAAGGTGCAGGGCTTAATCGGCTCAGCCAATAGGAAGGCTCGGGTCCACCTTTCAAACAGGTGGTGTAGAGATTTTTTACAGTAAACAGTAATACATGTGAGAAATAACTATTATAGAAATATTTAATTGGTATTCTAAAAGTAAATGGAATATCTTCTAATTTAACAATATCTGTAAATGTGTCACAGTTGTGAATGTCATGTTTGGTCTTTTTGAATAGGGTTAAACCGGTAGGATAATATAATGTAATTATAATTACAAATAATTATGTTTAAATGCAGATACTGAATGGTTAATAACCAAATGCAAAAAGCCTTCTGTTACTCTTGTCTTAGGGAATGAAAGAAACAGACTGTTTAGATAAGGGTTGGTCAGTTAGCCTAGGGGGTTTTGCGACATTTGGCCATTTAGTTAAGATAGGAAAAAGGCCAGGAATGTGCTTTGGGTCAGATGTCAGTTACTCTGTGGTCCGCCTAGGTTACACTTGGGTCACTTTGGACAAAGAAGATAGTTTTGTCTTAGACTTAATGGCACCGGAGTAAGAAAAGGGTGGGCAGTAGGAGTGTCATTATTTGTTTGAAGGAATTAGCGAATCAGGAGAGAGGAGAAGATTTTCAGTTTGAGACAAAAAGGCTGTGTAAAGATGTATGACTTGTCTTTTTTACCATGGATTAAAACCAGGCTCTGTCCAGAGATGACAGAGTCTTAATTTGCTCTTTTCACAATGACTTGTACATTTATTTCCTCATTATGGAACTAATTAGACACAACAGTGGTCGTAATGTTTTGGCTGTTTGATGACAGGGTGGTTCTATAACTCTCTGACTTCGTAGAATTTAGATATTGATATTCAGTCTATTAGTGTTGCAAATAAATTTTTCTTTTGTCTCAATTTGTATTTCTTGCCAGCTCCATGTATTTAGAACAAGCCCATTTTTTCATTAAGTTGCAGCCACCATTTTCAGCTAATTTACTAAATCAGTGCTGTCTACCACAGAGCAGTGCTACTAGTGAGCAGTCATCACTTTTTATTGTGGCTGTAATGATATTCTTTTCACACAAAACCTGCTAAATTATCGTAGTAAATCATCTTTAGCTTGAACCATATGCTCGAAACCTAACCTTTTGGACTACAGTTCATGTCATGCAGTTCTCTATCTAATTCAAATCTTTTTGTAAACTTTAAATGCATGCAGTTTTCTGGGTGAACAGCACACGTACTGTGTCAGCGGTCTCTTCTCCCTCAGTGTGTTCCTCTCCACTGTTCACATTAGAAACCTCCAAGTCAGACAGAGCACTCTCTATGATATCCTCATCATAGTCTGTCAGGTAGTCATCTGACACCTCTGAGGAGAGAAACACAGGAATCACAAAGGTAACGTGTCTGTCTGTGTCTGTGTGTGTATGTATGTGTGTGTGTGCGCGCACACACATCTGGGCACTTTCACCTTCCACTAGGACTGGTTTGACAGTTTCAATTCGAGAGACGATCTCTGCCAGGTCAGTGAAGGAAGCATTGGGACATGTGACCACCTGAGGGTAGAGACAGAGGGATCAAAGCATTTAGTCACAGCCTTTACCTGGCCCACCAGCTTCTTCAAACAACCAGCAATGCAATCAGATGAGGAGATGTACAGAGTGCAGAAACAAACTGAAACCTGGGTAAGGACAACCTGAAAATCTATGTATCATAATGTAGATATGAAACAAACGCTTGTTGGGTCCCAGAAAGTTTAATCAGAAATGACAAAAAGACACAAACCAACCAGGTCTGCTGCAGTTCAAAACCAGCCTGGGCCGCTCACTCACATTGCCACTCTTGGTCTTATAAAATTCCTCTTGGTGTCGGTCTTTCATCATCTTGTCCACAACTCCACTACGACTCCACACGTCAAACACTGTTTTCCCATGCTGGTAACCCACCTCCTGAGATTAGGATGAAACAGACGGAGAGCCATGGGGACTGTGCTTGCGTCCCTCATGCCCCCCTATTCTCCAGTGTCCTACTACAACAATACAACATTAAGGTAAAAGAGGGTTATTGCCGAGGCGTCTGGTGAGAAACCAGGGGCTACTCACAGCGATCTCGTCAAACTTGCCAAAATCTAAAGTGCCGTAGCGATCGATGGGGGGCCGAATGTACTCGCAGTACTCGCTGTCCTTAACCGACTCCAGCTGGCGGACACAGCACACGTAGGCAAGACGCGTCTGAATCTCCGCCATGTTCAGTACCTGTGCAGGGGAGAATTGATGGAATACAGAAATGTGAAGAAATCAAATTTAAAAAGAGTAGAGGTGCTCGACCCAAATGACAGGAATTTCATGACAGGACAAACTTCCAAAAAACTGTCAAATTAAAGAAGTAGTCTGGGACTGTCTGCGAATAACGATGTGTTTTCTGTAACCTCATGTCATTGGGAACTAACTGCCCAAGGCAAACTCACCTGGACTTTCTCTGCGAGGGGGTTGAAGCGTTTCCAGAGCAACCACCAGCCTGACAGTGAGTCACCATAGTTGGTGAGGTTAGTCTCATCTTGGCTGCCCACGTCAATGGCTAGCACTACTTTAGCCCCCATGGAGCGAGCGACATCAGCTACAGACAGAGAGAGGGAAAGAGGGACTGGTCAACTGGCATCTACAGTGTAGTGTAAACAATATCAGTCGTACAGTGTGTACACCTTGTGTTCTCCAGTATTAGTTGTAAGAATACTGACCAGGTAGGTTATTGATGTAGCCACCATCCATCAGTAAGTGCCCATCTTTGGGGTCACAGAGGGGTGGCAGGTACCCTGACAGTGACATGCTGGCACGCACGTACCTCCACAGGGAACCTACCGGAGACCAGACAATGAGGGAACAGCCAATGGCATGACAGCACAGAGCTGAAGGGCAAATGTAGTACACTGTGTAGGGATTAAGGTGCCACTTGGAACTAAATTCAGACAGACCGTCAGTGTGAACCCTCATGGATGAAGCAGTGATGTCTGTTGTGATGCTGAAGTAAGGGATCCACAGGTCCTAACAGAGAGCGTGTGATAGCAGGGCCAGGGTTTGGTAGGGGACATCAGTTACAAGAACATGTATTATGGACAATGTCTGATGAATCATGTCTGCTTAGTGATAATAAATAAAAAACAGTGGAAAATATTCCTGTACTGCTGCTTTTATCTGTGTTTGATAAAACAAACCAACTATGAGATCCTGAACTCTGACCTCCTACCCTCTCACCTCTATTTGTTTGTCTTTAAAGACAGCACTCGTACTGTTGTTGAAGGATGCCCCGGAGAACATGGAGGTCACAGGGTAGGTCAGGTCAAACACCTTCTTGAAGAAGGATCCCATGTCCTGGGGTTGGAGACAAAGTTGGAGATGTTAACCAAGTCACTGTACATTAAAAAACACTTCAAAACAGCCAAACAACTCAAAAAGCACCCTAATCCCAATTTAGGACCCTACTTCTAAAATAGTGCACTAAATCAAAAATAGGGGACCATTTAACGATTAGGACAACATCCTCAAATTTCACCCAAATCGTTTAGTCTTCTCACCATTGCCCACTCACGGGCTCGGACCCTCATACGGCAGCTGCTCTTCTCCTCGGCATACAGCGCCCCCATCAGAGACCCTATGGAAGTACCACCCACCATATCCACAGGAATGCCTGCCTCATTGAGCGCCTTCAGAATGCCTACTTGAGAGCAGCCCCTGTGTAATGGAAAACAAACTCAGGTCAGCTTACAGAGTCCAACACTGGACAATGTTCAGTCTGGGAAAGCTCTGAGTGGGCAATTAGTGAGAGCAGTGACAGGACTAGAATGAACACACCCACCTGGAAAAAGCTCCTGGACATGCCAGAGCATGGAGGAAGCAGAGAAGACAGAGCAGACATCATTGAAAGTGAGTTCCCACAGATACACAGCCAAAATACAGGCATACATACACAACAGCCTGTGAGACATAAACCAGGTGGTTGAAATCCTCAATGCTGATTGATTGATATAACTTGGATCCGACAAAAAATATATTTTCACTGTTTTGCAAATTTTGTTGTTAACTGGATAATAGTAGCAACTAGGGATGTGATAATGGCCAATTTCCCCTAATGTTTAAACAGGCATGTTTCTGTCTGAGAAAAAAATCTAATGTCACTTAAAGGTTGTGGTTGTGGCATCAAGTCTCTGGTCAAATGACAATTAATTGCAGATAAATTATGCATTTTGAGACATTCCTGATTGCAACACAGTTTTTTAAGCCCCCCATTTTAGTCCGGATGTGTAGTATATTGTTATTATACGCACAACCTCAATAGAATCATTATCTTAAACTGTTTACCTAAAATCCGCCTTTTGGAACCAAGGTGTTTCCACCGCTATGGTAGCAGTTTTCCTACTATATCGTCAGGGAGGAATCTGTACTAAAGTGTGTGACATTTGGTTAATTAACGTGGAGGAAGAACGGTTGTCAGAATTGTCACACTAATAGGGAGACACCTCAAAGAAAAAAAGAGTACAAATCTTGGATCCGTTTTAGCGCAACAGCACCTAAATACACAGGCTTTAGCGTAGACCGCCTATTATCTGTTTTAACTGTTTTGACATACAATTATCTTTTACAGTGTTATCTTTGCATCAAGCTATCTATGTTTTAAGGTAATTAGTGTCATAAAATGTTAGCTAGCTTGTTACTGAATATCATGTCTGAAATGTTTGAAGAAATATTTATATTTTTAGGTACTAGTTCATAAGCCACGTGGCAAAAATGTACAACCCCCTATGAGTGGATACCATCTCCGTTTTTTGGCCACATCCCTAATTTGTTCAATTAAATTATATTTGTTATATTTGTTTTAAAATGCTACATAGTGGTTTTCTCCAAAGTGTTTACTACAATGCTAGCTTGTTTGCTTGTCTTCCTGTTCAGGATCTACAGAGACTGACCAAGTTTTTCTTGCTTAGACTGTGCGCCCTCCTGTGGAATCTTAAAGCAGGGTTGTCACCCAAAAGGTTTCTTTCCAGTACCCTACAGTAAAGATTGACAGTGGTTGATTGTGTAACGTATTATTTAACACTAATGATTTATACATTTCTGGCTACTAGCATGTATAAAGGCATTTAGAAAACCAAGCTAGCAAATTTAGCAACACCTTTGTTGGAAAAAAGTGTTCATCACTTTTACATGTTATCCCTTGGATCCTTTTTGTCTTTCTATATCCATAAATAAACCAAACCAAAACCTAGCTGTATTAGAGCTTAAAAATAGAAATAGTTTAATTTTGTGACACACAATTTCGACGCGTCATCTTTTCAAAATAGATAAAAAAACAACCTGCATACATTTGAATGAAAATTGGTGGATTTCTACCTGAAAGGGTTTACTTGATAGCAAAATGTACTGTTGTTTTTCAGGTAATGTCAATTTTGCAATTTAGGAGATTCTTTTCCTCAAAGTACTAGAAGTGGTTGATAATAGGGCTGTCCGATATTAGGGGGCCATTAGCTAGAACCTAGAGACATAAAATATTGCGGAATGCTTCTTTAATAGAAGATGAAATTAGAAATGACAGAATGAAGTCCTAGCTATATAAGAAGTACAGGGTACAGCAGACAAAGGTTTCTCCCAACTGGATAGCACTGTTGCATTAGGTGGTACATCTTTTTGTGATTATTGGTGCACATTTGTTGGTGATAACTGCACTATTATTTTAATTTACTGAAAAAATAACAATAAATTGTTTATGGTTTAAGGAATTGTTCTTAGTGTCTGCACGTTTAAACTTAAGGTTGACCGGCATGGGAATATGCCTAGAGGTGGCTATAGAGGTGGCATTCGTGACTTGAAAGGAAGCTCCTTAGCGCTACAAAAGAAACTGGTAAAGTTCCGTGCATAGCGGCTTGCACTGCATTACTTTTTGAGGCACCCCAAATCTGCGTAGCTCATGTCTGCATAGTAGCACAACACACCCCTTTTCATGACGACGATGACGACACTACAACCTTGCATTTGCTCCAAAAGCGTAGACCATGTTGGCCCCATAAGCTGTGGTATATTTGCAATATATTACACCCATATATCACCCAGTTCTTATTGGTTAAGTAGACCCCTCTGTGGACTAGTTAGACATCTGTTCACCAATTCAAAACTGAGCCGAACTGAATAAGAATGCATTACCGGTTCTTCAAAAAAAAGTTTCAAAATTCTGCAGCTTCAAATAAATAAATCGGACTAATGTGGTTGTTATATCTCCTCAATTAAAAAGCCCAACAGTTAGTGCTGCATGCTGACGATCATGTCCCAATGGACTGTGAGGTGAAGACAGAATGTATCAGTACCTTGCACCCCCTCCCCCAAGAACCAGGGCAATGCTGTTGCCTGTTAGGACTCTGGCCAGACGGCTGAAGTCAGAGTGGCGATCCGGAGGCTTCTGGAAAACACGCTGATACATCTCTCTCTGAAGAATACCACAGCAGGAGCACAGAGAGTGAAAGCAGAGTTAGCAATAGGGATCAGTCCCAAATCAGCATCCTCCCTAATGTACTACTCTGAGTGATGTTATAGTCCGCTATGGGATATAGTGGTTCATTTGGGAAAGTCCCAGGTCAAGGACGTCCATGAAGAGCTCAGCAATGTAATTTAAAGGCTTCCTAGTGGAACATGCATGCTAGCAGTCAAGCAGAGTACCAAGAGCAGAAAAAGTCAGTGTATTACTGCCTAGTGAGCAGAGCTGGGACAACTCAGGTGTGTTTCAGTGGGAAGCAGCTGCTCATAGAAAATGCCAAACTAAGATAGATGACAGAAGGTGTGTGTGTTTGTAGGTGTAAGCATGCATGTATAGGGTTTGAGTTTAGGCACAGTCTCCTCTAAGACGACCCTGTGTGGGCATGAAAAGTAAACAGTTTGAGCCAGGGAGATGTATCGTGTACACAACAGTTACACTACACTGTTGACCTACATCAAAGGAAAGCCTCCTCTGTATCACTGACATGTAGCGATCTCTTCGCAGGCAAAACTCACTGACCCAAACTGTGAAGACCACCGCCGTTCATTCTAAACTGTGAAGACCACCGCCGCTCATTCTAACTGTGAAGACCACCGCCGCTCATTCTAACTGTGAAGACCACCGCCGCTCATTCTAACTGTGAAGACCACCGCCGCTCATTCTAACTGTGAAGACCACCGCCGCTCATTCTAAACTGTGAAGACCACCGCCGCTCATTCTAAACTGTGAAGACCACCGCTGCTCATTCTAAACTGGGAAGACCACCGCTGCTCATTCTAAACTGTGAAGACCACCGCTGCTCATTCTAAACTGGGAAGACCACCGCCGCTCATTCCACAATGCTGCTACTGGTGAGGACATTCACATTTCTATTGTTAAGGTGAAATAAAACTGCTTCTATCAACAACATTAAATATAGCATGCTGGTAAGGTTACATTTCGATAAAACAATACAGAACTTCTCGATGTGTTGTGGAGGCCAGGTTAGTTACAAACGATTTAGCCAGGAAGAGATATCTGATGTCTTTCATTAGATGGCTGTGGATAAAGAATCAAGACACAGATTACATTTCATCAGTATAAACTGTATAACTGTATAGAACTGTAATGTGTGTGGTTTAACATGTATAAAGGCATATTTAATAATGCTTAAACCTTGTACTTTTGGTAATCAAATAAAGGGAACCTAACAGTACCCTGCCAACCATGACCCGGTTTGTATTTTACACGAGCCGATAGCCACTGAGAGCAGACCGCTATTCTTGTTTAAAGGAAATATGGATCAATGTTGATGATAATGTGTTCTCCATTGTCATAAACATGGGTCAGTTAACAGTGAAACAACCTTACTAATATTCAGGAGCCTTGTTAAGACAGACTATGCGGCCTCTTAACGTAGCAGGAATAAATACAGGTCGAGCAGCTATTGGGGTACGTTTTCAACTGTACAGTTTTGTGAGATCAAATAAAGAACTGAACGTGTGTGTGTGTGTTTACAAGTAGGGTACCAGTTTGGGAAAGCTCTTCTTAGAGAAGACTCTGTGTGGACAGGAAAGATGCAGGTGTTTGGAGATCCAGCTCCTCATGTTGAGCCACTCCACGGTGCCCTGGGGCGGGGGGCCGTCCTCCCTGTGTAGCAACACCAGCTGCTTCTGAGCCCTCACTGCACTGCTCTCCAGCATCCGCTCCAACTAGAGGACAGAGGCCAGTGAGAACGGAGACAAAAGGCACAGCAGGAACAAAAGGTAAACAAACTGGAGGAACAGGGGCAACACCTACAGTGAAGGAGAGCTAATAGTCACATTGTCCTAATGTCAAAGTGGATGAATTCAATGACACTTTTTATATTAATGATTTTCAACATTTCTCAACCCTTTCAAAGATCAGGATCATGACTAGGGATCCATTTCCACTAGTCACTTTGTTCTTGGAAAACAATTTGTGTCAATTCCAGATACGTTTTAAACTACAATTTACTCCTGTAGTTTTTAATAACCATTTGTAACTACTAAAATGTGTGCTTTGTGAATGTTCAAAGGGTTTCATCTTAAGAAAATGCACAGTATAAAGGGGAATGGGTCGTTTGATATTTGCCCTTCATAGGAAAGGATAAAAGCAACAAGCCTCGTTTATTGTATTTCTCATTAAGCTGATCTTCAGTCATTTAATCTCATTAACAGTCTTCTTTAAGTAGGGGTTAATCCTAACAAAGCTAATTAAGAACACTTTAGGACTTCACTAATCCACTCACAGCACTCAAGACTATTTACCAATGATCCAGTGTCATACAGAATGCATCAAACAAAGTGAGCACTTCACCAGACTCATTCCATTGGGCAGTAAGATTGAATGTATGTTTAATTGAGCTACTTCCTCAGATAACAGCTGAGTTGTATACCTCCCCCACAGTGGGCTCCGCCTCCCCCAGTCCCACGATGATGATGCAGTCGGCTTGGCGGATGGAGCGCTGGGTCCAGGGGGTCAGGGTGTAGTCTGACTGGTAGAGAACGATGCGGTGGATGTCCTCCTGCTGCCCCAGCCAGCTGGAAAGACGGTACTCGTGAACACTGCAGAGGGGACAGTTGACAAGCGCGCGTGTGTATAAAAAGTGTTTTTCTTCAATTCTGGAAACCATTTGACAAATGCAGAAAACACAGTTTATGCCTTAAACGACGACAATTTCTACCTGTCCAATGCGGCAGCACCCAGTCGCTGTTTGATGGTGTCACTGGTCAGGAGTAAGGTGGGACCTGAAGGATGAATATAAATAAACTGGCACCGACTTGACAGGCAAGCGATTATACTAAAAAAGTGCTAGTGCTAGTGACTGCCTCAGCGGCAACGCAGACTGACACGCCACGGTTTTAAGTCACTGGGCGTGGTTTTAAGTCACTGGGCGTGGCGGGATAATGTGGTGCTACATACCGATTGCAGAGAGGGCGTGCTGCAGCTCCAGAGTGAAGGCTGTGATGGGTACCTCCTCAGACACGGGCAGGATGGTCACAGTGGACAGGTTAGACGCTGGGTTACCAGAATCCCACTTGCTGGTGGGTGTGTGGAGGGCCAGACCCCCGGCTACAGCAGGATGGAAACAGAGCCACCGAGGACATACATCACGGGTGGTTTACTCAGATAAATTACAAAGAGAAAATCCTCCACATCCATTAAACTTAACTTTTTAAAAGTCAACTAACTTGCTAAGGGTCCTTTAACCTGCTGCATATTCCCAAGGATCTTCTGACCCAGCAGGTGGATGAGTCTGGTCACTACCTGAGGATACCTCCTCTTAATGGAGCTCAGGGCACCCTCGGGCAGTTTGGCCAGCTCAGAGTCCCTGATCGCGTGGACAGTTGTGGCCCGGTTCATGTGTGTCAGGGCTTCTACCTGAGGACAGCACACAGGTTCTACTAACCGCCCATAATGGATACTTTCTTTCTTGAATAGGGAGATTAACAAGCCTTGTGTCATATTTGTTTAGGTTCAACCATTGTCATGAGTTGGGATGATGTAATTGACATGATAAAAAAAAAACTCACCACCCCTATGAAGTCACCACGTCCGTACTCTCCAGCCAGCTCCTTCTTCCCATTATCCTTCGCGATGACAGAACGCAGGCGGCCACTCAAGACAATGAACGTGCTGTCTGACTTGTCTCCCTGCCTGGCGGCGGTTGGTGGCAGAAGTTAGACAGAGGAAAAGCAGTATTGAGATCTTACCCTATGAGGTCGGGAGCCTCTGTCCGTCTAATTAGCCAGTACCTGTAAACAGCACGGCCAGCTTCCACAGCCATCCAGTCAAGAGCAAAGTCTATCTGTCTGACGAAGCCTGACACTCTCTTCACCACGGTGTGAGCCACGTTCAGGACCACCCTGGGCTCCTCACGCATGATCCTAGATAGACACACACATTCAGACATCAATTACTAATATGAAAATACAGATACACATACATACAGACAGCAACTACTAACATGATAATACATAGACACACATATTCAGACAGCAACTACTAACATGATAATACATAGACACATATTCAGACAGCAACTACTAACATGATAATACATAGACACATATTCAGACAGCAACTACTAACATGATAATACATAGACACACATACAGACAGCAACTACTAACATGATAATACATAGACACACATACAGACAGCAACTACTAACATGAAAATACATAGACACACATACAGACAGCAACAACTAACATGATAATACATAGACACATATTCAGACAGCAACAACTAACATGATAATAAATAGACACACATTCAGACAGCAACAACTAACATGATAATACATAGACACACATACAGACAGCAACAACTAACATGATAATACATAGACACATATTCAGACAGCAACAACTAACATGATAATACATAGACACACATACAGACAGCAACTACTAACATGATAATACATAGACACACATTCAGACAGCAACAACTAACATGATAATACA
>JACXGM010015348.1:7780-21613 GCA_016801145.1 Umbra pygmaea | reverse complement strand
CTGGAATACGACCCACCCTGTGTACTGAACCCTGCCTGGACTACAACCCTCTCAGTGTACCGAACCCTGCCTGACCCCTGACCATTCTTGCCTGCCGGACTGGAGCATCACACCCTACACACACAACCCACAATAAACATTGTTAATCATTTTCATCTCTGCTTCTGGTTCCTTACCTTCACCTGTACCGATCCTGACAATTTAGTATTACTTGGAAATACAAACTCAAAATGGCAAACACACACAAACACACACACACACACACACACACAACACAATGAAAAATGTGGTTTGGTTTTTAAACTAATTTCATCCATATATTTACTTATTGATAAAAACATTCCCGTACACAAGTCTATATACTATATACGCATGTATAGTACATATGTGTGCAAGGACAGTTTGTGTATGTACAGTATATGTGTAGTACATATGTGTGTATGTACAGTATGTGTGTATGTACAGTATGTGTTTAGTACATATGTGTGTATGTACAGTATGTGTATAGTACATATGTGTATGTACAGTTTGTATGTACAGTATATGTGTAGTACATATGTGTGTATATACAGTATGTGTGTAGTACATTATGTGTGTAGTACATATGTGTGTATTTACAGTATGTGTGTATGTACATAAATGTGTATGTACAGTATGTGTGTAGTACATACACTCACCTAAAAGATTATTAGGAACACCCGTTCAATTTCTCCTTAATGCAATGATCTACTCAACCAATCACATGTCAGTAGCTTCAATGCATTTAGGGGTGTGTTCCTGGTCAAGACAATCTCCTGAACTCCAAACTGAATGTCAGAATGGGAAAGAAAGGTGATTTAAGCAATTTTGAGCGTGGCATGGTTGTTGCTGCTAGACGGGTCGGTCGGAGTATTTCACAATCTGCTCAGTTACTGGGATTGTCCCGCACAACCATTTCTAGGGTTTACAAAGAATGGTGTGAAAAGGGAAAAACATCCAGTTTGCGGCAGTCCTGTGGGCGAAAATGCCTTGTTGATGCTAGAGGTCAGAAGAGAATAAACCGACTGCTTCAAGTTGATAGAAGGGCAACTTTGACTGAAATATCCACTCGTTACAACCGAGGTATGCAGCAAAGCATTTGTGAAGCCATAACCTTAAGGCAGATGGGCTACAACAGCAGAAGACCCCACCGGGTACCACTTATCTCCACTACAAATATGGAAAAAGAGGCTACAATTTGCAAGAGCACACCAACATTGGACAGTTGAAGACTGTAAAAATGTTGCCTGGTCTGATGAGTCTCGATTTCTGTTGAGACATTCAGATGGTAGAGTCAGAATTTGGTGTAAACAGAATGAGAACATGGATCCATCATGCCTTGTTAACACTGTGCAGGCTGGTGGGGGTGGTGTAATGGTTTGGGGGATGTTTTCTTGGCACACTTTAGGCCCCTTAGTGCCAATTGGGCATAGTTTAAATGCCACGGCCTACCTGAGCATTGTTTCTGACCATGTCCATCCCTTTATGGCCACCATGTACCCATCCTTTGACAGCTACTTCCAGCAGGATAATGCACCATGTCACAAAGCTTGAAAAATTTCAAATTGGTTTCTTGAACATGACAATGAGTTCACTGTACTGAAATGTGTGTATGTAGAGTATGTTTATATGTACACATGTGTGTATCTACAGTATGTGTGTACAGTATGTGTGTATGTACAGTATGTGTGTATGTACAGTATGTTTGTCAATTGATCTGTGTAGGGGAATGTTTTATCAATGAGTAAATATATGGATGAAATTAGTTTAAAAACCAAACCACATTTCTCATTGTTTTGCGTGTGTGTGTGTTGGATGTTTACCATTTTGAGTTTGTATTTCTAAGTAATACTAAATCTGTCACGAGTGCTTGTAGGATAAAGTGAGGGAGACTCTGAAACCAGGTAGAAGGCAGTTGTTGATGGTTTATTTGAAAGACGCTTCGGGAACACACATTTTGTTCTGCAGGTACAAACAGAATGCGGCGAGCACTTACATACAGACCTAATTACTTTACATACTCTCACAGCGGTACGGACCCTGGTTAAGAATTTGGTACAGAGCGAACACCTAAACAGTCAAAGCTAATTTATAGTAACACACATGTTTTGTAGCTACCGGACGTATGTCAGTACGTCAGCCTGTATGTCAGTACAACAGCCTGTAAGTCCAAAGATGTAAAATGAAAAACCCAAAGGTCCGGGTGAATTTCATGAGGATCATTTGACAGCCTGATTGTCTGGGGAAAGAAGCTGTTGCTCAGCCTTAGTAATGACATTTCTTGCCTTTCTGCGACATGTGGTGTTGTACAGTGGGGCAAAAAAGTATTTAGTCAGCCACCAATTGTGCAAGTTCTCCCACTTAAAAAGATGAGAGAGGCCTGTCATTTTCCTCATAGGTACACTTCAACCATGAGAGACAAAATGAGAAAAAAAATCAGAATATCATATTGTAGGATTGTTAATGAATTTATTGTTAAATTATGGTGGAAGATTTGTTCAATAACAAAGTTAATCTTAATACTTTGTTATAAACCCTTTATTGGCAATGACAGAGGTCAAACATTTTCTGTAAGTATTCATAAGGTTTTCACACACTGTTGTTGGTATTTTGACCCATTCCTCCATGCAGATCTCCTCTAGAGCAGTGATGTTTTGGGGCTGTCGCTGGGCAACACAGACTTTCAACCTCCTCCAAAGATTTTCTATGAGGATGAGATTTGGTGACTGGCCACTTTAAGACCTTAAAATTCTTCTTAAAAAGCCACTCCTTTGTTGTCCGGGCGGTGTGTTTGGGATCATGCTGAAAGACCCAGCCACGTTCCGTCTTCAATGCCCTTGCTGATGGAAGGAGGTTTTCACTCAAAATCTCATGATACATGGCCCCATTCTTTCTTTCCTTTACACGGATCAGTCGTTCTGGTCCCTTTGCAGAAAAACAGGCCCAAAGCATGATGGTTTTTTAACCCCATGCTTCACAGTAGGTATGGTGTATTTTGGAAGAAACTCAGCATTAT
The DNA here is from genome assembly GCA_016801145.1 of Umbra pygmaea. NCBI lineage: Eukaryota > Metazoa > Chordata > Actinopteri > Esociformes > Umbridae > Umbra > Umbra pygmaea. The sequence goes on along the minus strand of JACXGM010015348.1, from coordinate 18,579 downwards.
TTCTCCTCCAAACACGACGAGTTGAGTTTTGACCAAAAAGTTCCATTTTGGTTTTATCTGACCATATGACATTCTCCCAATCCTCTTCTGGATCATCCAAATGCTCTCTAGCAAACCTCAGACGGGCCTGGCCATGTACTGGCTTAAGCAGGGGGACCGTCTGGCATTGCAGGATTTGAGTCCCTGGCGGTGTAGTGTATTACTGATGGTAGCCTTTGTTACTTTGGTCCCAGCTCTCTGCAGGTCATTCACTAGGTCCCCCCGTGTGGCTCTGGGATTTTTGCTCACCGTTCTTGTGATCGTTTTGACCCCACGGGGTGAGCTCTTGTATAGAGCCCTGGATCGAGGGAGATTATCAGCGGTCTTGTATGTCTTCCATTTACTTATAATTGCTCCCACAGTTGATTTCTTCACACCAAGCTGCTTACCTATTGCAGATTCAGTCTTCACAGCCTGGTGCAGGTCTACAATTTTGTTTCTGGTTTCCTTTGACAGCTCTTTGGTCTTGGCCATAGTGGAGTTTGGAGTGTGACTGTTTGAGGTTGTGGACAGGTGTCTTTTATCCTGATAACAAGTTCAAACAGGTGCCGTTAATACAGTTAATGAGTAGGGGTGCAATGGATCAAAAAACCCACGGATCGGATCGTTCCTCGGATCAGAGTCACGGATCGGATCATTTTTTGGATCAGCAAAAAAAAACAAGACAAATAAACATAAGATGTCTATTTGTTTATTAATAATATGGGGAAAAATATGAGAGAGAAATGTGATTATTATTGATTGATGTTTAGGTACATAAAATCACATTAAGCCTTTTATTTACAATAGGGTTTAATGAAGCAGAAAGGCTTAATGTCAGATAACGCCCATAATAATTGGAATTTGGGTTAGTTGTTTTTATAATTTTCAATGGTTATGATGAGCAATATGAGAGAGAAATGTGGTTAATATTGATCGTTGTTTAGGTAGGCTACATTAAATCACGTTACGCCTTTTCCTCGTCATTAAGTGTTCATGACAAGATATGGCCATGAGAAATTTGGTGATGGTTGACCATTGTTTAGGTACATTAAAACCCCCATAAGCTTTTTCACATTAAGCGTTTTAGTATGTCCCGTATGCGACGGGATGTTGTAACGTGGCTCAAACACTTTCAGCATGTGTTTAAAGTCCTCCTTTTGCACAACCGAATATGGCCTCATGTCTGCACCTATAAACACACCGATCGCATTTGTGATGGCTTTAGCCCAGTCTGATTAATTGCTTAAAGCTGCATTGTGTAAGATCTGCTCCCATCTACTGGTGAAAATGTATATGACAAGCAACCGCGTTATTATACCAGCAACGTGAACCTGGATATTCGTTTTTTCTTTCAAAACAATAGCGCTCGTTTTGATTTATTGCAATAGTCATTGTTAATTCACTACACAGCCCGTGAATTATAACCAAATGCAATTGTATTGTGTGTAAAGAAACAATAAGAGCATGTGATAGCAAAAATAATAATTTAACATGTTTTATTAATAAAAGTAATAAATATGTTTTACACACAATTTGATTGAATATATTGTCAGTGTCTCATGTGAAAACACAATTACATTTGAAAAACATTCACTAGAGTCTGTTTAATTCAAACAGAATACTAATTTTAGCAAAACATGAACATGGACACTACCTATGCAATCAATAAACAATGATTATTGCAATGAACCACGAGTGCTGTTATTTGGAAATGAAAAATCCCTGTTTGTGTTGCCAGCCAAACGTTCTTGACTACTTTATAGCTTGAGCCAGCGCTACTATTACATGTCCTCGAGAACAGGCATGATCTTACATCTTCAACAGACTTTGAAATTTCCCGGCAGTCGTGAGTAATCAATGCGCGATTGGCCGAGCTTGAATTTCCAGGTATGTCCCTCTTTGGCTAATGTATTTTGAAGATGGAGGTGTAACATGGCTTCCGCAATTCGAGCGGCACGATTGTATGTATTGTGAATGGAAGATTCTACACTTACGAAAATACTTTGATTATTAGGTGGAAGTAATTACACATGAATGAGCACATATTTGTGAAATAACAAAGTTTTTTTTGCTAAGAATCAACTCAAAGAAATACACAGTGTAGCTTTAAATGCCACAGTGATAAGTGGGTGTTTTGCAGCTTTCGTTTTCACTCCTGTCAGTGAAACACCAGGGTGATGTTGCTTCAAATGCGTGGCCATGCTTGATGTGTTTCCACTGTCATATGGCTTTCTTGTGCCACAGTGCCTACACACTTCATCATTATATTTAACAGGGAAGCCAAAATGCTCCCATACAGGGGATTTAAATGACGCGGGGCGTTCAAGCTCCTCCGTTCCTCCGCTCGCCATGACCACGCTATGAGCGGACTGAACATGCGCATTACTTTTTTTTGCAGAAATCAATCCGCGGATCACGTGTGTGCCGACCCGATATTGATCCGTTGCACCACTATTAATGAGTGGAGGACAGAGGGGCCTCTTAAAGAAGAAGTTACAGGTCTGTGAGAGCCAGAAATTTTGCTTGTTTGTAGGTGACCAAATAATTATTTTCCACCATCATTTACCAAAAGAACACTGTAAGCCCGAAAAGTTGAATTCACTTAAAAAAATGTAGGTAACTGGTTGCCTTAAAACGTTAAGTAATGAGTTATGAAAACCTGAGTGCATTTCACTTTAAAAAAAAATGTTATTACACCCTTTCATGCATTTAAGTTAAATGCACTCAAGTTTTCATAACCCATTACTTAACGTTTTTAAGGCAACCGGTTATCTCAATTTTTTTAAGTGAATTCGCCTATCAGGGCTTACAGTGAATCATAGAAATCCTAAAAGAAAATATTTTTGTTCTCATTTTGTCTCTCATAGTTTAAGTGTACCTATGATCTTGTGGGAGAACTTGCACAATTGGTGGCTGATTAAATACTTAATCATGTTGCCCCAATATAGGTGTCTTGAAGACGATGCCCACAGGAGACTATTCAGTGCTATCTTGCTGCTATACATTAATAAGTTGAAACATTGAGCTCAGCCTAACAAAACCAAGTAGCAGTGCACTACTATAGACTTGGAAGATGCGTAGGCTTCATGGTATTGAACCTTGCTGTGCTTCACATGGATGGTAGGTTATGCACATTCAGTTACTTAATAAACATAATGAATCAGCATCAGTGCTAAATACATTTTGAATGACAAGTTCATTTTCAACAACATCTACAGACCTGCACAACGATACAGAAAGATTTAAAGTATGAAGAATTATGTATTTGGAGGTTTTTTGTAGCTTTTTTGCCATGGCCTATATCTTCACAATGGTGTGAAGAACAAATGAGTAAGAATAAATTGTTTCAAAATAACTGTCTTCAGATGTCTTTATCATGGCAATTAGTTAAATAATAGAGCTTTGGGAATCTAAATCACAAAATTTTAATTTAAAAGTGACATTGACAATAGAAACAATGGATACAAGACTGGTCAATAATATACATTTTTGGATTTGTTATGGTTACAATTTGCTCTGATGCATGCTTGTGTGTGTCTACCATCGATGATATGTAACCTTGAGGTTTCTCTGTTGTAGCAGAGAAACAATTGATGGTTTTGCTCTGGTGAAAGAGGAACGAAACATACATGCAAAGTAATAGTGAGGGATGGATAAAAAGGGAGGAAGATATGTTTACAGAAAGTGGAAGAGAAGAAAACAGAGAAGGATACAGTAGATAGAAAGACAGATAGAAAGATAGATGGAGAGAGTGATAGCTAGGATAAGAGAGGGAGTGAGATATAGGAAAAAACTAAAGAAACTGATTAGAAAGAAGGAAGAAACAAGGTCTGATGAGTATATGGAGCCCCTTGTGCAGTCATCAAGTTTGCTGCCAGGAAATGCATTCAAAAAAAGGAATTCAATTATTTGTTATTTTACTAAAGAGCTACACAACCTGACTTGACACATTGAAAGTGAAATAATGTAATATCTTTGTCTCTGTGTTTCTTGTTGTTTGACTCTTATGTAATTGCTCTTTGGGGACTAGTCTACATTCACCAATGTATTTTATTCAAACATCCATTTTGTTGAGAAAGTCAAGATCCACCTAGAGAATGAAAATGTTATCTTCTTATTAATAATAAAAAATAAAAAAGACTTTAATGTAAGTGTGCTTTTACTTTATTAATACATTCGGTCCTCTGTTGACCTACAGCTAACGGCACGTCCCAAATCGCTAGTGCAAAACATAGTGCACTACTTTCGACCCTCATAGGGCTCATGAAGAATCCTATTAGGCTCTGCTCAAAAGTAAGTGCACTATTTAGGTGTAGTTAAGAGCACTTTAGGAAAAGCCAAAAAAACTATTTTCTAATATTCAAAAGAGAAATTAACCTTTCGACAAAGATATAAAAAGTTATTAATTGAAGGACTTCAGTGAGACTTTGAACTTTTAACAGTTTCTGTCTGGGGCCCAAATGGAAGCTAGTACACTATAAAGGAAATAGAATGCCATTTGGGTTGTCCTAGATGGCCCGGTTCCTTCACCCTTAAAAGTGTGACATTAACACTATTGGCCAGGGACCGAGGGAGGGCAGACCAGCTGCTGGATACGTGAATGTATGGATAAAGAAAGATCACTAACTACGGAGTAAAATAGTGAAAAAGGATAGTGCCACGTCAGTAGAGGGGATGCTGGAATTTGTCTTATTTTAATGTAGTAAAAACATTGATCTGACCCTCTTTCTTTAGTGTAGTAAAGCACATTGATCTGCCTGCTTGTCTTTGCTCCCTTGTCGTTTTCTGTTCATTTCTCCTGTTTTTCTCCTCCGTCCTCCATCTGTCTCAGCATCTCCATCACGTGCGGTCCTCCATCTTCATTTGGGAGGTTCCTCTTCCTCCATCCTCCCCGATCCTAATCTCTCTCGCTCTTCACTCTTCATCCATCTTCTCCCAACGCTCTTTGCTTTTTGTTTCAATCTAACGCTTTTACGCACTTTGCAAAGCTCTCTCGCTCCATCCATGAGCTCTCTCCGTCGTCCCTCCACTCCTCTGTCTGGCAGGGAGCAGTCCGTGGCCCTGGACAGACCCCACTGCAGGCTAGATTCTCTCTCCATTATGAGGTCATCTCTTTAACGCTGTAAAGGTCATGTCCACTGATGGATGAGGAAAAGATGGAGGTATAGAGTGTGTCAGCGATGGAGGGATACAGAAAAGAGAGAGAGAGAAAGAGGGCAGCAGAACCTACCGGTAGGTGTGTGTGTGTGTGTGTGTGTGTTTGTATGAGCGTTTGTGTGTGAAAGTCCAAGAAGATGTGATGGTCTTGTGCAGATGAATGTGCACTTTTATTTACAGGACTGGCTAGACATTGCACATTCATTTCTCATTCAGAAAGATCTTGAAGGTATCGACTCACAAAAACACATGGACTTTGGATCTCCAGGCCAAACGTGTGAAAAGTGTTTGCGCTGTTGGATAGGCCTTCATCACACAGACAATTATTTCTAACTCTGCAGTTGCTCCCACACTGAGTTGAGCAGACATTAACATAGCATTACATTGTATTGCATGTGGGCATGCCACATCTTTTGGTCTCTCCCTCTGTTTTTCTCTTTGATACAAGCTGGCCCTATAGGCTAATGATCCACCCAGGCTCACAGACATCACATTTCATTATGGGATCTGAAAATGTCCCTCCATAATGTCTGGCTGGAGACAAATGGAGTAAAATCAATCAGGGATCTATAGGTTATTGAGGATTCACCACTCACACTGACAGGCCAATAACACTGGGCAAGGCTGGACATACGGAAAGAGATGTGGACGTGAAGTGTGTGTGTGTGTGTGTGTGTGTGTGTGTGTGTGTGTGTGTGTGTGTGTGTGTGTGTGTGTGTGTGTGTGTGTGTGTGTGTGTGTGTGTGTGTGTGTGGTGTCCGTGCGTGGTGTGTGTGCGCGTGGTATGCGTGTGGGGTGCATGTGTGTATGCTTTCTTATGTGGGTCGAGGAAGATATGCGAAGGAGACTGTAGGTAGAAAAAGAGAACTGTCCCTCTGTCTGCCTGTCTGCCACTCAATCTGTCTGTCTGTTTATCTATCAATCTGTTGATTGCTCTATATCTATCTATCTGGCTGTCTGTCTCTATGTATGTCTGAAGGAGACTGAAAGTAGAGAACTCTCTGTCCGTCTATCTAGATATCAGATGTGGCTCCCAGTTCATTCCGCCCCAGTGCATTTACATTAGAGGCCAGAGTGAATTACAAACCATTTAGGGGGAGCAAATGTAGCTTTTTCAGCTTAAAATTGGTTTTCATCCACTAGTCATCTGAGATGTCTGGAAAACCATTGGAAATGGCTCTCTTAGTAATAAATAGGACTTTCTAGCCCCCCGTGTCCCTTGACACTTCTGCCCCCCCCCCCCACTCTCCCCCTCTCTCTTTAATTCCTTGGTGAACAGGTGCACGTCCATCCATTCCATCACTAATCCAGAAGACAAAGAACCACTCTAAAACTCTGTTCCAAAGAGGTCTTAGCAGAGAGGATTAGCATGACTGAGGCCTGGAGCACCAAAGACAGAGAGAGAGAGAGGAGAGAAAGAGAGAGAGAGAGAGAGAGAGAGAGAGAGAGAGAGAGAGAGAGAGAGAGAGAGAGAGAGAGAGAGAGAGAGATTGGTGCCTCTCTGCCTTCAGAACCATCGGCCCCATCGGCTGTAGGCTGCTTTCTAAATCGCACCCAACCATTGTATAGTGATATATTCTCCCTTTGTGGCTCAGTATGGTCCCTGGTCAAGTGTAGGGTACGCCACAGGGAACAGTTTTTCATTTGGGACAGTGAGCAGTGTTGAATAGCTATGCTAATAACCAGCTGAGAGAACTGGGAGAGATAACAGAGAAAACCACTTGACTTTGAGTTGGCCACACACATACACACATTCCTTGGTCTTCATGGGTTTGAGGACTGATGCCTTTCATGTCCCCAGAGACTTAAGCCGGGTTCCCATTGGTGCCCCCACCTGAAGCCTTTCTGGTCAGATCGTTGTCCATCGAAAGAAGTGCACCACAAGGGGGATAGAGAGGTCATTGGGATGGAGACTAGGGCTTCTGGGGCCTTACAAAGTGTGGACTGGTGGACATTTTCCTGGTTTCTTTTTGGGTAGTTACAAAGGGGGGATTTAAAGTTAATTATCATTTAAATATTTGTAGGAAGGCAGCAGCGTTTAATGGCCCTTTGAATGGGCGGAGCTTAGGATTAGAGTTTAAGTGTTTCATGGTGATTGGTCAGGTTCTGGACGGCTGTGGGTCAACGCTGATTAAGGTTGTATGATTCTGTATATTGTGAAGACTGGTGATCCTGGACTGTTTCTTTTCGAACAGGAGGACATCTGTGTTGTGATTTGTCATGAATATGAAAAGGAGGTTGATGGTCTATAGAATTAAAAATACTTTTGACCAAGGCCAACGTGTCAACGGGTTTCTTAGTGAAAGTTGACGTCCTTAGCCCTTTAGTAGGGCTGATCGTACGATTATGACTTGAAGTGCTCATGTTCTATGGTCATGGTCTGATTTTTGCAGTGTGGATTTAGGTTGGAATTTTTATTTTTTATCTATTTAGCAAGCAATGCATATTATGGACAAAATATTAACATGAAATTTGAAATGTCTGTGACAATATCGTTGTTGTTGCAGGGATAAAAGGGAGGCAGATGTGAAGTAGTAAAATTAAATAGTTAATATGCAGAAACACTTAAAAAACTAAAGGATTTGCAGAGTCAAAATGAGTGTGTAGTAGAATAACTTCATACGCAACCAGGGACGGGTCTAGCCAGGGGGCAAACACTGTTCACATGGCAACACTACGTTATGCCGGCAACACAAACTCAGATATTTTTATTCAGAATAATAGCTCTCATTTTATTTCATTGCAATAATCCCTGTGAATTCATTACAAAGCTAGTGAGTTGTAACCAAAAGCAATTGTATCATGTGTAAAGAAAATATAAGAGTAGGTGTTTGCAAAAAACAAACACTTAACAACTTTTCAATAACAACTTTTCATTAAAAACAGTAACAAATATGTTATACACAGAATTTGATTTAATATATTGTCAGTGTGTCATGAGAAAACACGATTACATTTGAAAAACATTCACTAGAGTCTGTTTTATCCAACACACAGAACAAACAGATGGAATCAAATAACAGACTGATGAACGAAATGACCAACAGGTGTGAATGATTGAATGATGATGTCGTATGACTATTGGGGTGAAGCAGCACATTGAACGGATCTGTCCATCAAGGGCACTGATTAGACCCTCTGCTACAGCCTGAGCTGAGATGACGTCTTTGAGCAATCCCAAACCTAGATGTTAAAAGTAGTCAGAATCACAGATTAATCAATGCTGATGAAATATTTCTTCAGGACTGAGCTTTGAAAAGATGTCGCCTGCTGCTTTAACAACAAGTGACCTGCAGCTTGAACATTGTGCATCCTGTTGCTATGTAAATTTGTTTAATTTCAAAATACACACAGCGACATATTAGCCATTGCTTTCATTGAGGTGAATGAAAATGAATTATTAGCAGTAGAATATTCTACTGCTGTTGTGTCATCTTTGAGCTGGGAGCAGCTTGTTTCAAATGTAATAAACACTGTGATATTCTGGGGCTGTTACACCGTATGCTTGCTCAGGTAACTACACCTCAGTATGCATGCAGCGCAACTGGGACAAAACAGGTGTGTGTGTGTCTGTGATTCTGAAGGCCATCTGTTCTGTCTCTCTTCAAAGGAAGACCTTTCTCCTCCCTGCCCTACAGACAGGTTCATTATTGAAATACTTTTCCATGTGACACCAAAACTATTAGTAACTTCCTCTCCCAAACACACCACGGGCTCCAGCAGAAAGCCAGAGACGAGCCACGCTTCATACACACCCCTCTCTCTCTCTTCTCCCTCCCTCTCTCCCTTTTCTCTCCATCCATTGCTCTTTATGCCTATCTCATCCTCTCCCTCCCTCCCTCCCTCCCTCCCTCCCTCCCTCTCTCTCCCTTTCTGTCTCACGGTAAAAGTCAATCTTTCTCTCAGTATTGGGCTTGGCCCCCCTGGACGGTAAGCGCTTGAGGAATCCAATAACGTTGATTAAGTGATGACAATATAATTACAGCCATGGCTGGGACCAATCAATCTCCCTCTCACTGAAAACCCAGAAATGAGTTCACCAGAGGCTCATCAGCGTGGAGCGAAGGAATAACTACTCAGAGGGGTGGAGGGAGTGAGAGGAGAGAGAAAGAGAGGCCTGCTCAGAGGAGGCCATGGATGGTTGGATGAGAGGGGTGAGAGAAGAGTGTGAGAGAAAGAAGAAGGGATAGCAGAGAGACCTGATCCTAGGTGGACCTTGTTTTGTTATTCTGATGTCACGCCTGTGATGTCATCGCCCAACATTGCGTACCTCCGCCATCATGGGTGTACGCCCGACTACAAAACGAAGCAAAGAATTAGTGACATCTTTTTCCAAGTCATCCAAGCATACAATCGGTGTATGTATCGTGATCGGAAATGGATGTGCTGCCAGCGTCCTGAAACCCAATGAAACCCAACGGAGCTGCAGATGTGATGGAGACCCGACGGTTGCTGTGTAAATTGAGCGCTCACCGTCGTTTCTGACAAGCAGATCAGTTCCTAAGAGAGCGAGCAAACCCCACGCAGCCCCTGGATGATGGCTCAGTTACAGGTGAGACACTGCAGCACACAGTGGGAGGCCACAGAGTTTGAACACGTAACTTATCAGTTATCCGTCTGCCCAGCAACACATGTTCTGAATGAAGAAAGACTCAATTTGGAAGGTTTATGGCTTTTTTTCAAACAGGAAGTATTTATTGACCATGCATGCTCTCCGATTACACGTCAGGCCATTTGAGGGCTCCTGAGTCATACTAATTTGTACAAAATACAGTAATGAAAGCATTGAGCAATTAGGTGTGGCAGCCTGTCATTTGTTTCCTTTACAGGCTGCTGTGTTTAAACTCAGTATTACAGACACAAAACAAACCTAGTACGCACATTCAGAGTGTTGTGGTGGTCTTCAACAAACGAAAATCTGCAAAGTCCATGTGTCGGACAGTTTTGTAACCGTTTGAGGCCATTGTTGAAATAATTAATCGCTGTTAATGTATATTCTCCCTCGCGGCACCATTTTAAATGTTACTTCAAATGGCTCTCGAAGGGTTTGGATAGGTGCAGGTCTGACCTGCTGGTGGCTTGGGAGGGGGGGTGGGGGGCGGTAGAATGGATTCGATCTTGAAATCTTTCAACTTAAAAGGCATATTCATCGTTTTTTCGTTTTTATAATCAGTTCCCTTCCTCTGTTGCTTTTGAAGCGAAATTAATCGAAATTAAAAGGCCTTTGTGCCTTATTATCAAAGCATTATTTAATTAATCAAAGGACGTCATAGAATCCTCAAGTCTTCAAAGAAAGATGCATTGGCAGCTGTGCAGCTTGATGTACCATTCAACTGTCTACAGACAATATAACAGTAACTCGTATAGGGTCGTTTAAAGTCACAAGGTAATATACTGTATGTAGAAACATACACTATTTTCTACAAAAGAGAAAAGAGGGAATGTACTTTTATCAATCCCACAGGCGCAGATAATACATTGTAGATAAAGCATTGAATTACTAAGTTTAGATAAGCAAGTTTGTGGCAGAGAGAGAGAGAGAGAGAGAGAGAGAGAGAGAGAGAGAGAGAGAGAGAGAGAGAGAGAGAGAGAGAGAGAGAGAGAGAGAGAGAGAGAGAGAG
>JACXGM010015347.1:0-21369 GCA_016801145.1 Umbra pygmaea | reverse complement strand
AAAGAAAAGCCAGTGTCATCTTTTGCCTGCAATGAGAGATATTGTTATGCAAGGTCAGCAATAGTAGCTACTCTGTGGTGGCTCTGACTTAATAGCTATTTATGAAATTATATTATGTAATTATCAAAATAAAGCTATTAAAATAAAATAATAGCTACTATAAAGTAAGTGAAAAAACCATAGCATGGTGACCACTTATACAGTTAATTTGTCTGCTACTTTTTGCCAGCCCACTCTCCTGGTTTTTGCAGACTTTGAGGTGTTCCCTTGCGTTTCAATCAAACTGTCAAATTCCGTGTTTTAATTAAACTTTCTAAATCCTCGTAACCTTCAAGCAATAACCGTTGCTCTGTTGCGGAAAAACTCTGGGCGTTCTCTTTGGCCATGATGAGCAGCCAATAGCAGTGTTGCTGATCAGCGTTTCTACCATCGATACATCTCCACTTTTATGCCAACGCGCGTACGCGCAATCATCTCAGATCACTCAATCCAGTGATACTAATCGTAAACGGCAGGAGTGTTCGAAGAACCAAATTAGCCAGATCATGATTAGCCAGATGAAGTCATCTTGGATATGTCATTTGATCTCAGATGTATTAAGCGACGTACGAAGAACGGACCCCAGGTGTTCCGATGTGTTTATGCAGTCGTTTTCAACCATTTACAGTCCTGTACTTCCTTAGACATTAATATCCAACTTTGTCTACCTGCAGTCTGTTATAATAATTCAACAATTGTCTACAATTAAAACAAATTACTGTAGTTTAAATTACTAAAATACTCTAAAATACATTTAAATACATTTTACGGGCAAACAAAGTATCCAGTTCAAATTCAAACGATCTAAATCTATTGTAATAATCCAATATGCTAATTCCTAATATTAGCTATTCCTAAAACATGTTTTTTGTATTATTCTTTGTTACATAGTGCAGGTTTAAAAACAGGAATGAACAACTGGTTTGCATAAATACAAATATTATTGGCATACATTGATTTATATAACATAAACAACTCTTCTTCCTTCAATCATTTGGAGTTGTTCAGTAAAAATAAAACATCTTTAATGTTGTTCATTTGAGTCAGTAACACCCTCAATGACAAATCGCTCACCATTCAATTGAATGATTGAACGATTCATGTTGGCTGGCTTTCTATCATAATCATTACATTAAGGAGGGATTAACATAATGAGTGTGTCCTGTATGTCATTCAACAACAAATACAGATCAAATTCTGTATAGCAACCTGGATGAGATATCACATTAAACCTGTCTTTTTGATGCTGCAGGAGCAGCTTGATCTATTTGATCTAGAAAATGTTAAACAAATACACATTATTGTCTGAGTACTGAGCTGGAGGAGCACTTAACATTTTTTATTAAATTGATGACACAATTGCACAAGTTATTAATAAAAGGAACATATCCCATACTGTATCTTAAATATGTTTTCAAGCACTTCTCAGATACTAAGTAAAACAAATAATTATATTCTATCTGGTTGGATGCCAATTATTTTATAATTATAATTGTGTTCTTATTTATCCAGACAGTAGTTGGTGATTATGTGCCAGAGAAGTCTGGCATGCCTTAAAAAATAGGATAGTGAACCAGTAGGCTACACCAATGATGACCGACACTAATCGCTAACACAGTACAATAAAGTTTGTGAAATGTACAGTATAAGGCATGTAAAGTACAGTATGAGGCATGTGATTTTTAGAATTATTTTTCTTATTTAATTGTTGTTGTAATTATCAAATAAATTACCCTGTAGGAATTTGTTTAGTTAATTGCTGTACTGTAAGTCAGCTAAAAATAGGAACAAAATATCAGTGGTGGACAGTAAAGAAGTAAATGTAATTCTTTGCTGTACTTAAGTCATTTTTTGGCATATCTGAACACTACTAAAGTATTTCAATTTTGGGAGACTTACTTAACTTAAGTACATTTCAAAGTGAAATATCTTACTTTTTACTACATTTTCAAAATCAGTTGTTCTATTTTATTTATGAGTGGATAAAAACTTAACTGGTCAAAGGAGCCACCAATCACAGTACAGCGCACGCTTTGTTTTGAACTTTTTTTTTGCCCGTTAGCTCATTGGCGGTATCTAGTACTTAGCGTGAACGTACAGTTCAAGGTCACATCACATTAGTTAAACATCATAACATTTTCATTGCCAATGTCTTGATAAATGAGGGAAGAAACTACTGACTCTAACTTGCTACAACACCCATGGCCTTATTTACGCAATTTCTTTAAAGTACTGTAGTTGAAAAGAAGAATGAGTCCTTCATTTTTAAGTGCCTTCTCTGCCTGCCTTGGCCCTGTACATTTTCTTCTTACAAGAATTCTCCTTACAATCTAAGGAAACATAGAGGTAAGCCATTTTCATTTCACTCATTTTGTAAATTATAACTCTAACAGTAGCTTGCAGAAAACTGTTTCACTGTACATGTTATTATATAGACTGTGAGACGTTACCACGAACATTGTATACGTTGTCAGCTAAGTTAGCTGTTTCACCGTATTTGATAGCTCATACTATTTGTATTTGAAACTTTTTAAGCTGAGTGCTCTGATATTGTGAAATATATAATACATTGTGAAATATAAAATATATACAGTATATATTTATTTTTTGCCAAGTATCACCAGGCTTCATGTATAGAGTTAATGCACAAACACTGACAATCACACATAAAAGCATTACTAAATTGATATAAAATATTTCCTGACTGTGGGGAAATTCATAACTGAAATAGTATTATGTATTGTATGCAGTTGTGATTGGCAAGTGTGTTTCTTTTGATTACAAACACTAATTCCAATTACTGTGGATCTGGTCAGTTTATATTTATCCACAGAGACATTCAGATCCAATATAGTAAATGCAAACTCATGTGTTGCAAGTTTAAGTTTAAATAAAAAATTGGATTACTGTTACAAATAAATGTTAAACTGAAACTGCCTGCTCTCAAGTCCTGTTACTTCATTTGGTTCTAAAGGAAATTGTTTGGCTTCAAGGTTTTCAGATTATGAAAATTTTAATAGACATCAGTGTCTGTCCGACTAATTAATATAATTTTATTAATAGATTGGTGTGCCAAGAGTGACAGAGTCCTCTTATATTTTTACTCAAGTGAATGTTTAAAGGCAGCACTTCTACTTTTACTTGAGTAATATATTAACTTGGGTATTTCTACTTTAACTCAAATACATGGTTTGTGTACTTCGTCCAGCACTGTGAAATATACAGTAAAAACTAAGAGAGACAGTAATGTTTGCGTAGCAAAAGTAGCTTATTTCACAATGGGCTAAATTAACAGGGTAATTTACATCCACCTTCCTGTACTGAAGCAAGTAAAGTCCCTCCCCATTTATGGCGCACCTCTGACTATACATTACCATTCAAACACTTGACGTTTTGACATATTTGCCAGCTATACTGTGTTTGAGAGGCAATTGTGCTGATTAGCCATCACCTCAAGAATGAAGATCTATTATCATTCTTGATGCGGGAAAGAATCATTGAGGGGGGTAAGACAGGAGAGACAAAATGTGTTAGTTTAGCAGATTGTGTACTTTTGCTTCGCTATAACATTACTGTCTTTCTGAGTGTATAACTGACAAATGTGTTAAAAAAACAAGTATTTTAATGGCATTTATGGTGCCATCATATAAATACAGAGTGAAGGACATTGTAGGGTACATTCAATTATATTTGTCTAGTGCAGATGTTAAAAGAGAGATGACAGTGTCTCGCTTTGCCTATGGCTGTATTTTATGCTTTGTAATGACCCGGAGTTCATTTTAAATAAGCTTTCCTAAAACAGTATGCAGACGTGGCCGGTGAATCTATAATTGTAATCGTTTAAATTATACAGTGCAAACCGGCTTTGGTTAAATTCAGAGGGGAATTGAATTGGAGACAGAAACAATACTAACCCACACTGTGAAAAAATATCCATGAAAAACTGTAAATAGTACTGGTAATTTGCTGCCAGTACTAGTTATATTATTCTACATACATCTCCTTCAAAACAATAACAGAAATAACTTTTTTTGTAAAAAAAAACATGTGGGGCAGCAAAACCCAATCTCCAGCTCCTCAAACGGTGAACATACAACTTACACCATTGAAGCAGTGAAGAACAGCATTGCTTTTTAGGTGTACAATGGAGACTGTAGGTTTTTGCGCACTAAAAGGAATTTTTAAACAAAAAGGCAGTTTAGATGGGACAATTATTTCGCAGGAACGCAGTTAATTTCTTTACGTGCTATATTTAAATTCACAATTACGTTGTTTAATGATAAAGATATGCCCTTTTGTCTGTAGTATAGTATAGTCAATTAACCAGGTGAAATGCTTAGGATGACTTTCACTCCCCAGAGCCACCTGGTGGTCATTATTTGAATTGTTTTCTTTTAAAAACTGCCACCAAAATGTTATTAACTTGTTTTCGGCACGGCTCAGTACAACCCCTCCCCTTGATGAGCACTTTATCACTTCACCATCTGTAGCTATGCTATTAGCTAGCGGTGTTGTTGTTAGCTCAGCTAACAATGGGATTAGACGATGGTAGTCTCTAGTTAGATGTGAATGTTCCAGATGGTGAGATATAAAGTGTGAGTCCAAAGGCACTGAACTGATACCGGCTGGTGCGGGTTAGGGACTAATGTAGGTATCTGATAGAGTGGTAAATAACTAGCTGCTAGTGCTAACAATAGCTGATCAACTAGCAAGCTGTCTATCGGAGGATCCAAGTGTTGTAAATATATGAATAGGTTTGGTGATTGGAAAAGTGAGTTTCCTGAGGTTATCTGGTGAGTTTTCGGAAGGTTCGTTATGAAGAAATAGATTAATACAAGTGAATAAAGATAACAAATGGGCTATATACACTGTGCACCTTACACCATCTTGGATAATGTCTGCCTGGAATCCAGCAGAGACGTAAAACACAGTTTGACATTCATGTGAATTGAGAAATGTATCACTTAAAAAATAAAAAAATAAAAATAAACTATCGATTGATTTCAAATTTAAAAGTGCCCTACACAATAATTGGACACAAGGTCCAAATGAAAGAAAAAAAAGGTTGCAATATGGCGTTCCTGAACGATATACAAATTTTTGTGAAATAGTAATAATAACAATATATTGATACACTTCGTACAATCCAAATAATTACTGATTTCAACATATTGATGCACATCGTGCAATCAAAATGATAATAGTAATAAAATTAACAGCTTTAATATATTTGTGTTTTTAAAAATAACAGCCAGGGCAGACAGAGGACAAAATTATCACAAGTAAGGAGCTGATTTACCATCTACTTTCCTGGGATTAGCCGTTATTAGCTCCAATGGAATTACCTACATTTTTTGTTGTACCATCTAGCTCAGTAATTTATCAAGTAAGAAATCAAACCAAAAGTTTAACACTAATCCAGTCACAAAATAGTAACAGCAATAACAGCATCTTTTGTTGAAGAGAGTCTAGTCCACGATTTTGTTCTCAAAGAGAAGGGACAGACATGAGTGAGAATTTCATTGATTTATTAAATAGTTGCTTTTGGAAGAAAATACATTGGAAAGGTAGCAGATGGAAAAGAACACAAAGATAGTGAAAAGGAGCAAGGAAGAAAATGCTGCAGCAGCAGAGAAGGCACCCAGGAAAGATATTGAGAGCTATTTGGCAGATGGTGATCAGGATGTGGGATTGAAGAGAAGCAATGCTGAAGATGGGTTTGTCCCTGAAACTGACCCAGAGCCTGTAGCAAAGGTACAATAAAACTATGATGAGATTCCAAACACTGCCCTTGTTAGTGTAAGGCATAGAGCTGAGGGTAACTGCCGCTATAGCAACCACAGCCCTAATTAATGTAGGAATCATCATAGAAGAAAACACAAGTAAAGTGACTGATAAGAACAAGGTCAAGAATACAGGAAAAGTTTATTTGAGGGTTGGATGAAGGGGGAGATCTCCTTCATCTTCTTTGATGATGGAAGCTGAGGGCAGTGAACAATCTTTTCTTGGAAAGATCAAGAAAAAACACTATAATGTTGTTGGGGGCCTGGCAATAAAAATACGTTCCACTTTACCCCAGAAAAATCTACTAAGTAGGAGCCACATTCTGAGCAGATTGTTAAGGTCCTGTTTACCTAGCTAAAAGAGAGGGGTATCCCTTGTGGGAGACTCAACAAATGTCAACACTGGTATGAATGCTACAGTAATGAGGAAGCTGGAGCTGCACATGGGGAGAACTGGTCTGGTTGGTGTGCAACCTGCACATTGGTGAACTACCCATGTGCCATCTCATGCCACCTTGATGGCCCTATTTGGAAAGACAACATGTTTTCTGAGCCAATTGGAAGGCTCTGTGATTCTGCTACGAACTTGGATATTAATCAAAACTTCAACCAGATCAACACTGGCTATACCATTGTCTGTGCAGTTAGGGATTGAGTGCTTCCTGCCAAGTTGGTTCTGTTGAAGATTGGATCAGAGAATGACAGCTACTGTCTTACCACAGCAAACAGACTTCTCAGGCTCTGGGTGTCAAAGCACAGATTTAAAGTTAAGAACTTGCAATTAATTGTTGAATTCAACATTGGCATGTACTATCCATGTTGGTTCAATGTGAAGATAAAGCGCTTCTGGATTGAAGGGCCTAGGCAAGGAAGGAAGTGCTGGACCTTGTGATGCTGACAGTGAGAAGATCTGCTTGGTATGCCCACAGTGAGACCATACTCCAAACAATGCTGTGTTCATAGGAACACAGGGAGAGATTTGAATGGGTGGAGAAAATCCTGGCCATCAGAGGAGAGGGAGACACAGAGACTTAGCTGGGCGACTCTTCTGTCAGAACCAGAAGTACAACTGATATCAATTGTGATTCTTCTAGCATTAGTGACTTGATCAGCAATGTGTGTCAGAGCGACCTCTCATTTGCCCCCTAAGCACCTCTGAGGTGAAAAACTTAATCAATACCCCCCTTGAGGTGCTCAACTGGCCTTGCCACACATCTATGCAGCAGCTCCACTCCCCAGGCCAATGGTCCACTCAAGCGGGATAGTGACAGACTATTCTCCTGTACTATGTACTATTATTATTATTATTATTATTAAATAAGCATCTGGAAGCTATTCCAGGATATTGTGAAATAATTTAACATATGATATTTATATCAATATAAACTTATTTTATAACATGTGTTAGCAAACATCTTTCGTATTTGATGTTTGAAAAAAAATATTTAGACTTTGGTAATACATTTTTCAAAATGGCAAGTAGAAACCATCCCCTGTGTCCACTTCTGATGTTCAGGTAGAGTTAGTGTGAGCTGCTGCAGTGGTTCATAGGTTATGCATTATTTAAGCTGTTTACAAAGCTCCAGGTTTGAGTACATTCATTAGGGGTTAATTAACCTCTGTCTTAGTCCTCTTTGAAGTCCAGGCAAGTGGGGCTTCTCTATCTGATGACACAAAATGCAAACAAACCACACCAATTGAAATATGTAGTGGTAAAAGTAAATCAAATAGGTTTCAGTTTTAAACAATGCAACGTTATTTTCATGGGAGTTTGGAAATAATTTTCTAGTTTGGTGTTTATCCATGGTCACTCATATAAAATACCCCCAGTCTGGGCACAATTTATTATTTGCTCCTTGCCTCTGGCAGGCCAAGCTGAATAATTTACATTGCGCAGAGGTCTGTGTGCTTAGAATGCCTAATGTTAAAGAAGGAGGGATGATGGGTAAGAGGGGATAGATAAGACAGGATGAGGAAGCGCTCAACACCACCCCTGCCGGAATGTGATAGTGTGTCTGAACGGGACAATGTGGCTTTCTGAAAAAACAAAGAGTTGCTCTTCTGAGCTGTAATCAGCTGTGTATGTCTATTTACATACAGCTCTGTCCCAAGCCCACAAAAAAATGATATGTTAGCTATCTGTCATCTACCAAACAAAAATGGGGTCTTTTTCTATATAACAGAAAGGTCACTTTATTTGATATCCAAGTGCTAATAGAGTAATAGGAATATTACTAATGTATCTATATTAGCTCCACATGTAAAGGAAAATTCCACATTAAATCAGTTTCTTGATATATTACAAATGTTACCATAGTTGATTTACAGTATGTCATGTACAAAGGTCTGCCTGCCAATGCATTCGAGATCAGCCAAGAGTAAATTGTGGCTGCTTCTCTATCAGTCTGCACTTGAAATAGTACAAGGTTCAGAATTCAAAGTGAAATTAGTTCCTGCACCCTAGCGAGTTGCTTCCAGTGATGTTCCATGAAGCCTAATCCTGTGCCCTAGTTGGCTATTTACCTAGTAACATGTACAGCTATATCTTGTTTCAGTAGGTATAGATTGAGCAATTATCTGTCACAAAAACTTTTAGAAATTATGTTGCAAGTATCAAACAATATGTATGAACACAAGATATATGCTAGCTAGCCATCTAGCTAGATAGCACTCAATCAACCATAATTGACAAATATGTTGAGAGGCCTGTGGCCTATTCACCATATCCTGTAACAATACAATGGGTCGCTAAATCCACCGAACTCAATTGAGATCTACATTATACCACCTAGCTAGCTTTAGTTGATACAGATTGAGCAATATACTGTCAACAATATGTTTATACACACACTACATACTAGATCATGATAACCAGCTCCTTACCTCTGCTAGTGCTAGACTCTCTGAGCCCAGCAGTTTTTTCAAGTTCATTTTCATTACACTGAAGTAAGTTCATGTGAAACTCTGATGATCTAACAAACATATATAATCTTCTTGGGTGGAGATGGTTAAAAGCAAAAATTGAGCTCTGTCCTACTTTTTACAACAAACACTTTTGATTTTATTCAATCGTTTCCCCTTTTTTCCCATTTGCTCTTTTCCATTTATTTCGACAGATGCGGGGTAGGGAACGGCACTCACATGGTTCATCCAACCACATGTTGCTGAGCTGGCCGATTCTTTTCACACTGCTCATCCAACATGGAAGCCTTTAGTCATGATTGCTGGGTAAATATTTAGAACATGATGAAATTCTACACTGTCTTTCCCCATGGAAACCACATTCAATATCAAAGATCCTCATGAATACATTACAATTACACAATTTATATGTCCATTGACCGCAATTCACTGCGTTCCAAATTATTATGCAAATTGGAGTTAAGTGTCAAACATTAAATATTTTGTTTTTCAATCAAACTCATGGATGGTATAGTGTCTCCGGGCTCTTTGGAACACTAAAATCAATCTGACGCCTGTGATAATTAGTTTACTAGGTGAGCCCAATTAATGGAAAACTACTTAAGAAAAGGATTTTCCACATTATTAAGCAGGCCACAGGTTTGAATCAATATGGGAAAGAAAAAAGATCTCTCTGCTGCGGAAAAGTGTCAAATAGTGCAATGCCTAGGACACGGTATAAATTTAGATATTTCACAAAAACATAAGTGTGGTCATCATACTGTGAATAGATTTGTGCTGATTCAGAGCACAGATTTTTTTTGTGCAGATAAAGGCATAAATGAGGAAGGTTACTGTCAGACAAATTCATCGGATTAAGAGGGCAGCTGCTAAAATCCCATTACAAAGCAGCAAACAGGTATTTGAAGTCCTGCAAACCTCAAGGTGTAGGATCCTCCAGAGGCTTGCAGTTATGCATAAACCTACTATTTGGCCACCCCTAACCAATGCTCACAAGCAGAAATGGTTGCAGTGAGCCCAGAAATACATGAAGACTAATTTTCAAACAGTCTTGTTTACTGATGAGTGCTGTGCAACCCTGGATGGTCATCATGGATGGAGTAGTGGATGGTTGGGTGGATGGCCACCATGTCCCAATAAGGCTGCGACAACAGCAATGAGGTGGCGGAGTCATGTTTTGGGCTGGAGTCATGGGGAGAGTGCTTGTAGGCCCAAAGGTGTGAAAATGACCTCGGCAAAGTATATTGAGTTTCTGACTGACCACTTTCTTCTATGGTACAAAAAGAAGAACTGTCTCTTCCGTAGCAAAATCATCTTCATGCAAGACTGATATCAGAATATCTCTGTGTCATTGGCTGGTTTGTTCAGTGAAATTTGACTTATACCCTAACAGTTTGTCAATCAATCAATCTGTTAGTCTTCATGTTGGAAACGCAGAGTCCAACGGTAAAATATAAGCATGGATCTGAGACTTCACATTCACATTATTTTATGTGTGAACAATCAATGCAACATGAACCACCAGATCAATTTCAAACATCTGTGAACCAAATGTCCCAGTACTTATGCTTGCATAAAATCGGGAGATGGAACTCTGAATGCAGTGTCATTAAAAGTTAATAGAACATGTGATCAGATTCTTAAAACTAGAGACTGTGACAACCTATGTTTTATTACTGGTTCCATCCTCATTAAATAAGATTATTCTGTACAGTTTCTACCACGTAAAAGGAGGCCACGCTGCAGGACAAAGTGACTGAGGGGACAGCTGAAATCAGCAAGGGGTTCATATTTTTTTAGTTAAATTTAAATGTATTCTGCGTAACACCCTACGACAAGAAACATAAGGTTCACATGCAGAGACCAGGAGTGATTTAGAATTGGTACAAAATGTATAGCCCTCTCTGAAACACTCCATGGATAGGAAACATACTACTGATGCAAAGCCATTTTAAGGAGATGGGTCACAAAATCATCTGAATATTTCCGGTTCTAGTATTGAGTGGGCAAAATGTTGTTGCAAGATTTGCACCAGGGGATGTACTTGTACTTTTTCTAAGTCACTTTGAATAACAGCATCTCATAAATTACTAAAATGTAAAAATGTAGGGTAATTCAACTATTACATAAACTAAGATTGCAGCCATAGTCACAACTGTCTTACTAAAATTGTATTTGAAACTAACAAAAAGGACCAGTTGCCATCATGTCAGTGATTGTCTTGCTTACAGAGGTGAGAGTGTTGAAGAGGACAATGCTGTAGATCACTCTGTCATGCTGATTGAGTTAGAATAACAGACTGGAAGTTTGAAAAGGAGGGTGGTGCTTCAAATCATTGTTCTTCCTCTGTCAACCATGGTTACCTGCAAGGAAACACGTGCTGTCATTATTGGTTTGCACAAAAAGGGCTTCACAGGCAAGGATATTGCTGTTAGTAAGATTCCACCTAAGTCAACCATTTATTGGATCATCAAGAACTTCAAGGAGAGAGGTTCAGTTGTTGTGAAGAAGGCATCAGGGCACCAGCAAGTGCCAGGACCATCTCCTAAAGTTGATTCAGCTGCGGGATTGGGGCACCACCAGTGCAGAGTTTACTCAGGAATGGCATCAGGCAGGTTTGAGTGCATCTACACACAAAGTGAGTCAAAGACGTTTGGAGGAAGGCCTGGTGTCAAAAAGGGCAGCAAAGATGTCACTTATCTCCAGGATAAGCATCAGTAACAGACTGATATTCTGCAAAAGCTACACATTGGGCTGCTTCCAACCATCCAACCATCCAAGAACAGTTTGGTGATGACCAATGCCTTTTCCAGCATGATGGAGCATCTTGCCATAATGCAAAAGTGATAACTAAATGGCTTGGAGAACAAAACATTGACATGTTGGGTCCATGGCAAGGAAACTCCCCAAAACTTAATCCCATTGAGAACTTGTGGTCAATCCTCAAGATCAGTGGTCCTCAATCCCTTCCATGGAGGGCCTAGTGTATGCAGGTTTTTGCTTTTACCTTGTACAAGCCTGATGTAGTAGCTCACTAAATGGTTAGTATCTCCCCTCACCTGGCAGTCTAGGTCCTAATTATGCTCTAATTGAAGGGAAAGACCAAAACCAACATACACTAGGCCCTCCATGGAAGGGTTTGAGGACCACTGCTCAAGATGCTGGTGGACAAACAAAAATCCACAAATTCTGACAAACTCCAAGCATTGATCATGCAAGAATGGGCTGCCATCAGTCAGGATGTGGCCCAGAAGTTATGTGACAGCATGACATGGCGGATTGCAGAGTTCTTGAAAAAGAAGGGTCAACACTGCAAATAATGTAATTGTAAATTTAAGTCTTTGACATTTATGGAATGCTTAAAATTAAACTTCGGTTTACCATAGTAACTACTGACAAATAGGTCTAAGAATACTGAAGTAGCAAACCTTGTGGAGACCAATATTTGTGACGTTCTCAAAACCTTTGGCCATGACTGTATATGTATGCAAACAAAAACACTGAATAGCATTTTGGGATATCTGATTCAATTACTAAAGGGCTTAGTAATAATTGACTAATTGAATCAGCTTTGCCAGTCCAGACCTACAACCAATATGGGAAACATCTGGTAGTTTCCCTGGAGAAATTTAGGCAATCCTGGCCTACAGTATGTTGCATTACTAAGGCTCGAAAACCTGATACCACCCCTAAAAATATTTAAAATAAATAAATAATAGAAAGCTGAAATCTTCATCTTTATTTAAAGTACAGATTGATTTTAGATGCAATATAACTTTATCTAGCTTGTTAACATTGAGGGACATTCATAGACCTTGCTACACTGAAAAAAGTATGACAAGTGGTTGTTAAACCAATGCATTTATTCTTATTTCATTCAGTTAAAATAGAACTAGTTTATTGTATAACCTATTATTTTTAACTTAGACAAAAATTATCTGGGAAGTGCAAACCTAAACATTTCGTCTTGACTAGTTTAAGCAGTATTTGCTTGTATGTTCTTTTTAATGCATTCATGTATTGATTACTTTGTTTGATTATCAAATGATAATTATTTTCTTTACTTTTCAAACCTAATGCAAACTGTAAGCGGTATAATTTGTTGCAACCATTACTGAGAACAGTGTTCCCATCTAAGTAGTTTAGCTAATCTTGTAAAACATGTATATCACCATTGCAGTTCTTTGCACTGCAAGTTGTGGGTGATAAAATACTATAGCTGGTGGATGTTCTACCAGTTGCATATTTTAATTTGTAAAAATACAGTCTTGAAGTGACTGTCAGTGTGGTACAAAAGCTGTAAACACTCAACAGTTGGTATCTGCCACATTTCCTTAGAAAGGCATGTTGGCAGATATGCAAATGTGACTAATTTGATGATTTACATTGGCTCAACTTAAAATGTGATGATTGGCTATGATGATCAACTTAAAAAATGCATGTTAACCCAAAATGAATTACATTTATTGGGACAACCTAAAAATTACGATTTGAACAAATGTATTTATTTTACGTTGGGTAAGCATGAAAATTTAGTTGTGTTTTTAAGTTGGATCAATTATGTATTTTTTTTGTGTAGCTAATGACAACATAGCCATCCTTTAAAGGTACAATATGTAGTAGCTATTTCAAAACAATAACAATATACATACTTTTCATTAAAAAAGCAAACATCACTATAATACCTCTAGTTGCTTTAGGTTCCATGGAACTGCCAAACATACCGTGAATAAAGTTATAATATATTTAACAATACATTACTTTGTCAGTGAACATTTTTTCTGCCGGAGACGCTAGATTGGCAGGTTGTCATTGACGACGACAACAAAACCCATGATCCAACGATAGTTCTTGACGTCATCAAAGTACATGTTTTGCTGTTGTTTTGATTGAGAGACCCCTAGTGGCCAAAAACTACATATTGTACGTTTAAGTACATTTAATAATATGATGATGTCATCTCTAACTTCTAAATATTAGCCCATACTTTTCAATGTTGGGATATTATCAGGAAACATAGTGTAATATAGACTAATTCAAAACTGTATATAGCCCCTGTTTAAAGTCATCAGTTAAAGAATGTTGTTGTGTCCCTGAGCATGGCATTTTTCTCAAAGTTACTCCAGGGGCCTGTTTCTCTATTCACTGTAAGTTGCTGGATAGGAGTGAGTGTGTGGCTAACTGACTAAAAGGTAACTGTAGTGAAAATATACAGCCGTGTGACTGAAGTGCAAACCAGACTACAACAGGATCCAAATGCGCACCACATAATGGACTACAGTTCTAGAGTAAGATGAAGCAATGAACAGCTGTCTTGACAAATAGCGGCCCACACGAATCAGAGAGAACCATGAAACTCATCTCCAAGTTGAGCTTGCACGTTAAACTTTTGTGGATCAAATTTGACTCAAGTAGTGAATTTAGTCAGCCTAACATAAACCTTTCCAGTACATAGACAGTACGGTTTACAGTTGAATGAAAAGCAAAAAAAGACTGATTGGCGAATGAATGACTGATGCTGTGATTGAAAATGCGTTGTTTTAAGCTACTGTACCAAAATAGGCAAATGCTAGTTATTTACAATTAGTTACAGTCTCTCTGAACTAAAAACTAGATCAATGTTTTGAATTTTCATTAAATTGGTTATAATCATCCAGGTACACAGACACTTACTTTAAATGGTATTTGTTTGCAACTCACATCCATGATCATTCAATATAATTATGTCACAGAATACAAATATAAAAATATATTATAAACATGAAAATAAAAAGATTTTCAATGAAATTAGACAGTAGAACAGAACAAATAATCACAAAATAACTCTTACATACAAGTGGTATAAAACAGATTCTGTTAATACAAAAATGTACATACAGTACATTACCTGAACCATTCTCAGTAAAGTACATTTTTTTATATTTACAAAACACACACTGCTTTGTCATTCAGCTAAAGTGAAAGTTTACATATTGAAGATGCCATACATTATTTACGCTCTTCTGAAAAGTTACAACAAAGTTGCAAAAAAGTTCTAGTTGTCATAATCCGGTCACATATACATCCAGAAGTAAAAGGTGACACACTGTACTCTGTACACACTGTACCCTCACCTCGGAGACCCCCAGACAGGCCATGTTTTGGTTTTAAACCTAATATGGCACATCTGATTCAACTAGTCAAGGGTGTAATGTGTAGTTGACTAATCAGTTGTGTCATTTCAGGGTAAAAATAAAAACATGGCCTGTCTGGGGGTCCCCGAGGAGAGGTTTGGGAACCAATGCTCTAGCCTCATGTTCCTCTTTGACTCATTGTCATATGCCTTCTGTGTACAACAACAATTGCAGTTTTGTCTCAATACATATTGTGTTGTCTGTAGTCAGCTACAACCTCAGCGACCCCTTTCCATGCTATCAATCTGCTAACTTCCTCCATAAACCACACAATTTGTACCTATTCCAAAACCTGTCCTGCTTCTTTTGTGATGACAAACTGTTTGTATCAGTTTCATAATGTCTAGTTCAATTTGTTTATCATTGCAGGACCGCAGTTATGTGTTATTGCTTGATTCTGAAAGTATGCCACAATAGTGATCTCTCAAATTTCTCCCATGGATCAACATTCCTACAGTATGATTTCAGGCTGTGGTGAGAGAATTTAAATAATTAGCATACTTTCGTTCAAACCAATCAGAACAGTATTTACAAAAAGTAATTATTTGAAAAAATTCAATTTTGACAAATTATTTATTTCTGTTTCTTTCCATTTACTGAATAGCAGCGATGAGTGTGCTGTAGCTAGTTTAAAGAATTTTGTCACGATTAGTTAGATTTAAATAGAACTAACCACTAGAGGGCAACAAACGCAAAATCAGATGACAGAATAGTTGTATTGTTTGTTACAGTGTAAAATAGGCTGTTTCTCTAGTTCCTTCCGGCACTGACCTTGAATGGTTCAGCTTTTGTATTACAGGTGAATGCACTTTAATAAAGGTGCAGCTTCCTATTTCAGCCTGCTCCCAAAGGTCCCACAAATTGCAAGAATACAACTAGCCTGTCCTTTCCTTCCTTCTGTTTTTGCCATGCATTCATTTAAACAATAGGCCTAGTTAAAGGATGTTCATTAATGTTTCAAGAACAGTGCTTTGCAAATTGGGTGAAATGAGATGAAATATCAAAGAAATAACTGAGCAAAACACATTTTGTAGATTAGTTGGCTTAAAAAAACAATGGTTATACTGCAAAAACAACAATACCAAGCTCATGAATATGTATCATGTACAACATTAAAATGTGCCCTTGAGATGCTTTTGCCTATGGTTTTGCCTATAATTACATTGGAAGAACACAGTCGGTAAATAGTGATGCTGATCCATGATTATCTTTTATTTGTGCCGATGAGGAGCTCTAATCACATCAGAGATGGAAAGAAAGTATAGGACCACAGGCTGCTCAAAGTTAAACTGGAGGAGATAAGAAAATCTAGCAGCCTGTAATTGGACCTCATTGATCCATAGGGTTTTATAGATCCTTATCATATCACATTATGTAAATGCTTCTTTCTCACAAGAGTATTAGCAAATATCCCCTGCTCCCTTTTATTGTATAAGTTGCATTGTTTCTGGTGGGACATGTGCTGTGGGCTTCTTGGTATGGAGCAGTGGAAGGCTGGCTGTGGCAGCATAATACATGACCATGTTTAAGGCAGGACATGTTTAGAATGTAGAAATGACAGTTTAGTTGCAGAGTATAGAACTGTAATATGTGGCACATTGCAATCAGCTTTACAAAATATGAAGTGTTTAATTGTTAAAGACCGGCTCTTGCCAATTCAACTCTAATAGCAATGCGATCTACTGATTTCAATCTGATCTAAACGCTACTAGTGAAGTGTAATATATTCTAGTGCAGCCGCTGTGAACTGAGTAGGTGCTTACACACTTGAGATTAGCAGCCTGCTCATGTTCTACCCGTGTGAGCTTGTGTCCATGGAGACCCCACAGGCAGAGACAGATGGTAAGGCATTCTCTGCCACACACAGATGCCCACCTCTTATCTTTTGCATGTCTTTATAGGACAAAACAAAGATAGTGCAAGAAATATAGGTTCTTCATGTAAACACAGTCAGAGAATAAACTGGTAGTAGTAAAATAAAATCACGTTTAGCAAATAGTTGATCCTGAACAACCCCTCTTAAAGATGTTATTTCACCAGGTAAGTATGACTAAGAACACCTTATTTTCAGCAATGACATGAAAGCAATTTGAGTTACAGTAATTCCTGTATTCAGGAAAAAAACAATGTCTCACCTTGCCCGCTAATGGATTACAAAAAGAGACCTTTCGTTTACTGGCCCACTACTAGGATACTCCGCTACCCTGCCTCTGATTTGAGTTACATTCCAAGAATCATATCTTTAGTGAGTTTATTTTTGTTGACAAAAAGCTTTTTCAAAAACTGATGTCAGTGTAGTGCCACATGTTTACATGAAATTATCAATCCTCCTCTCTGATCTCAAATGACAAAGGTTCTCAGGGCTTTTTGTTTTTCAGCTAGCTAAACAAACATTTTCCATGTACATCCACTCTAGGCAACCCCTGCTGCATGGCTTCTAACATAAGCCTCCAGATTGGCCCACAGCTTGGGGTAAAGGTTAATGGAGTCAACCCAACAACAAGGATGCATTGGCTCCAGATTGTGCTACAGCAACCTTGGATCTAACACCTTCTTTTGCCCAAAGAAGAAATGGAAGCTGTATGTTAAAAAAAACATTCAGGTATCATCACTGCATTGTCTTGCTGCATGATACACCAGACCCACTAATGTCAGTTCATTCTCCATAAGAAGCCAGGATCTACACTGTGTGCACAATCATTAGGCAAGTCAGTATTTTGACCATATCATCATTATTATGCATATGTTCCAACTCCAAGCTGTATAAACTGGAATGCTTATTGGATTTAAGCATATCAGGCGATGTGTATTTGTGTAATGAGGGAGGGTGTGGCCTAAGGAGATCAACACCCTGGGCCCTATCTTACACCCATCGCAATTGAGTTTTTACACAAACGCATGTATCATTCCTATCTTACACCCAACGCATATGGGAATTTTCCCTTCACAGACGCGCGTCGGTAAATTAGGGAATGGACTTGCGTTCGTTGGGCGGTTCAGCGAAAAGAAGAGGTGTGTTCTGGCGCGAACGTTCCCTGTTGCTATCTTGCAGTCCCCGAAAACAATTCTGCCACTAACCAGGAAAAACCTGGTTTAAAGTCAGTGGCGTGTTATTCATATGTTATTTTAAGGGCGCATGCCTAACCATAATGTAGCGTGTGCACAACGCGCATACACTTTGCTCCTCTCATCTACACAAATGCAGCAGTTCTTTATTATTGCAATACATAATTAGAAGGAAAAATATCACCACACGAGGAAGTCATTGTGGTGTCCGAAAATGTGAAAAATAGGTATACATCTAGTGTACACATTTACTCAAATTATTCATAATGAATTATTTGTACTGATATACATCAACCTCAAGGGAACCCATTCAATCAACAAGTATACACACGTAATTTGCGATGCTAATAGTAAAATCACCCATGTCTTTACTCAGAATTACTCAGGCTCAAGCCACGACTCATTTAGCAACTTTGCCATGTTGAATCCCCCCTTGGATGGGTGGCTGGGAAGGGGACAACAGCTATCCGTTAAAGACATGGTTAATGATGACACAATTTATGATGCCAGCAAGTGTGTAAAATGCTGTTTAATCACAAACACAGACAAACACGCAGTGTAGCCTAATTGAACGAACATTTGGCACACTGAAAATGTGCGTCAGGTGTTTGGATAGAACAGGTACACTACTCAAGTCGCAGCATTCTTTGTGACTTGTTGTATTTTACGCAACATTTCCATGAATCATGGATGTGTTGATGACATTAATTAGGAAATATTAGAGGACTTCAGGAGACTTGATGTTTATGCGTGCCAGCCACTTAACTGCCCAGAAATGCAGAACGGGAGTGGAAAGCTTATTTGACAGAAGAGTAATCTCGGTCTAATGTTAGACTACATTGCACAAATATTACTATGGATTCATAACCTTGTGATTCAGTGAGAGTGAGTCTAAAACATCTGAAAGTAGGCTGTGTCTTATGACATTTCTTTATTTACATTTTGTAAAAAGAAAAATCAATAGAAAATCGCAGTCATAATAACAATCCGCCATGGATTTTTCAAAGAGGGATGTGACGTTGACCTCCTGAGCCCCTGAACGCAGGCAGGGATGTCAATGACCAGGAAACCATTACACCTGAAAAACAAGAGGCATATGTTCAGTCGGTCTCTGTGTGATTGTGAACTGTTATTGAATAAGCAGCAATTTGTTCAGTCAGAATGTGTTCAGTCAGAATGTGTTCAGTCTGAATGTGTTCAGTCTGAATGTGTTCAGTCTGAATGTGTTCAGTCTGAATGTGTTCAGTCTGAATGTGTTCAGTCTGAATGTGTTCAGTCTGAATGTGTTCAGTCAGAATGTGTTCAGTCTGAATGTGTTTAGTCAGAATGTGTTCAGTCTGAATGTGTTTAGTCAGAATGTGTTCAGTCTGAATGTGTTCAGTCTGAATGTGTTCAGTCTGAATGTGTTCAGTCTGAATGTGTTTAGTCAGAATGTGTTTAGTCAGAATGTGATAATGGCCTGTTGATTCATGAATGCAGACATGTTTAGAAGATGAAGTTCTAAATTGGCATAGTTTAAGTCATGTCAGTACAGTCCAGTAGTGATAATTTCAATTGTGTATTTCAAGTGTACTAAAATTATATTTATGATAATGTATTATAAGCATAGACAAGAATGAAATAAATAGGTAAAATCTAAAAAAACAAAAGTATACGTTTTGCTATTTAAATAGTACCTAAAAGTATTTCAATATTTTTTTTTACTGTACTAACATACAAATTAAGTGGTTCGTAAATAATCCACTTTAAAGGGGAGATTTCTCAGTACTGCAATTCCAAGGGCCCTATTTTAACGATCTGAAACGCAAGTATCAAACAAGAAACGCAAGTGACTTTGTGGGCGGGTCGTGGGCACTGTTGCTATATGCCAACGGGATAAATGACACTTGCACCCGACGCATATATAAAATTGGTAGGTCTGAAGTAGCTACATTAGTCATAGGTGTGGATTGGGCGTAACGTGCAATAAAACAATCAGAGCGTCATCTCACACTCCCTTTAAGAGCAGGCACGCTTGTTCCATGGCGGATTGCTATTATAATGGTGGATTGCTAATGATTTTTATTTTTTACAAAATGTAAATAAAGAAATGTTTCAAAGGCATACTTTCCGATGTTTTGGGCTCACTCTCACTGAATCACGAGGTTATGAATGCATGGTCATATTTTTGCAATGTAGTCTAACATTAGACTGAGATTACTTTGCTTACCTCACTCTATTGTCAAATAAGCTCTCCTCTCCCGTTTTGCTGCTGGGGCATTTGGGTTAAGTGACAATGGCACATGCATTTCAACATCACGTTTCCTTAAATCCTCTAATATTTCCTAATTTATGTCATCAACACATCCATGATTCATGGAAATGTTGTGTAAAACACAACAAGCCACAAAGAATTCTGTGACTTATTGAGTGCTGTAAAGTGCCTCTTGTCCTATCCAAAAACCTAAAGCGCATTTTTTGTGTGCCAAATGTTCATTCAATTAGCCTACACTGCGTGTTTGTGTGTGTTTTAGATTAAAAAGCATTTCACTCTGAATAATTTGGGTAAATGTGTACCCTAGATATATGCCTATTTTTCACATCTTTGGACACCACAATGATTTCCATGGTGTGGTAATATTTTTCCTTGTAATTATGTATGGGTTGCAATAATGGGAACTGCTGCTTCTGTGGGTTTGCTGTGGGGAGAGTATCGGTCTTGCGCCAGATCAAGGAGGACGAAGAACTCCTGGACATCTTGGTTTCAAAATCCATCTCCAAAATAACAGTTGACAATGTCAGCTCAGAAACTTTCTTCACAGTGAAGGGGCCCCCTTAGTGAGCCATGGCCCAGGTTTGGAGCCAGATCGTAGGCAAGGCAAGGCAAGGCAAGGCAAGTTTATTTATATAGCACATTTCATACACAATGGCAATTCAATGTGCTTTACATAAACAGGAAAACAAAAAAAATTTAAAACAGATAAAATTAAAGCATTTAAAATAAAAGTGAAACAGTTAGAAAAATAGTACAGTTTTAGAAATAAAAGAGATTTAATGAACATATAAAATATAGTGCAATCAGTTCGGACTTAGCACAGAGTTCATTCAGTAAAAGCGTAGCTAAACAGATGTGTTTTGAGTCTGGATTTAAAGGTGACTACTGTTGGAGCACACGTTTTGTCTGAATCCTTGGAATCTCTAGCTGATGTAATCCTGATGATCTGAGTGGTCTGTTGGGTTTATATTCAATGAGCATATCTGCAATGTATTTAGGTCCTAGGCCATTGAGTGATTTATATACCAGTAATAATACTTTAAAGTCTATCCTAAATGTGACTGGGAGCCAGTGTAGAGACTTGAGGACTGGTGTGATATGCTCATATTTCCTTGTTCTGCTTAGAATCCTG
>JACXGM010015346.1:0-21369 GCA_016801145.1 Umbra pygmaea | reverse complement strand
AAAAAGTATATTTAAATTATACTCCAGTATTATACTTCTAGTATACTTATGGTTAACCATAAGTATGTATTCAATGTATTTAAGTATATTTGAAGTATACTTTCAAAATATACATACCAAAATAATGTATTAGAAGTATATTTAGGATAAATAAAATACATTTCAAGTACATTTAAATATACTTTTTTTTTACTTGGGTGGACGTAACAGCTCGAATCCTGTATGTGTTTGCAGTAGCTACCACAGTGGTTACTAAACTTTTTCTACTCAGGCCTCTTTATCCTGTGACAGCAGACAGGCTCCCTCTGCCTGGTTTGCTTTGCCTACTGAGTAGGTTTCAGAGAAACATTCCGTCTCCAACTCTGTTTCCTAGAACATTTTATACTAATTAAAGACTGCATTCAACAAGTACAATCGGCAGATTCACAAAACTCTGAACACTGCGAAATAAAAATAGCTTTCTACGAGAAAGGAAAATTTCATTTTGTGCTAGGTCATTTTGTGAGTGAGACAGTTGGCTTTGGGAACTGAAACCTTTCTCCAAATCTAGAATTCAGTATAAAGCATGAGAACTTTAATATTTACATTATTTAACACCATATCATGTGTCCAGGTTTGCCATCACAATCCTTCTCCATATTTTTTCTTCCCATCATTCTGGTACAGGTTGATCTTAAGTCTGTCTAAAGAATGCTGTTCCAGAACTGGGCAGTCTTTTGTAGATTTTGCCTTCCACTGTCTAATCTGGCCTTTCTATTCTTGAGGCTTATGAATGGTTGGCACCTCGTTGTAAACCTTCTGTATTTGTCTTCTCTTCATGGTAGACTTGGATAATGATATGCCTACCTCCTGGAGCGTGTACTTCAATAAGCTGGAGGTTGTGAAAGGGGTTTTCTTTACCATGGAAAGGATCCTACAATCCTCCACCATGGTTGTCTTCTGTGGACGTCCAGACCTTTTTGTTGCAGAGCTCACCAGTGTGATGTTAGGAGGGTGTGCGTAGTGAGGAGTCAAACGCAGGAGTAGTGTTCCAGATATTAGTTGCTTTGAATCTGGAGAATATTGATAAGAAAACTGCCCACACGGTGCTACATAAATAAGAGGCAACAGTAATGCCAAAGAAACGCAGCCGGAATTCACACAGGCTAAATAAACAATTAATACAACAATAGTAGGTATCTTACTCTGCACCAGCAGGAAAATGTTATACGCTGTTCTCAGGAGAATAACAGCGTATAGCTGGAGCAAATTCACACGGGCATCACGATGATGTACCAGAATGTACCAAACTGCAAGGGTGTAGGAGCAGGGAAGGTGGGGGGGACATGTCTTCTCCAATGTTAGAGTTATGCACTCTGCCCCCCCCAATAATAAGAACAATTTGCAAAAAATAAATGGAGTGTCCCCCCAATATCAAACTCGCTATGCCCTTGCCAAACTGTTGATTTGGCCACTCGATATGTTCCTACTTTCTCTCTGATGGATATTTCATTTTTTCATGCAACATAAGGAAGCTTGATTCACTTGCATTGAACCGTATTTTGTGGCTTCACAGCAACAGCTTCCAAATGTGAATGCCACACCTGGAGTCAACAACAGACCATTTACCTGCTTATTTGATGAGGAAATAATGAAGAAACAGCCCGAGTCAATTGTCTAATTACTTTTGGTCCCTTGAAAATTAAGGGCTACATATTAAAGAGCTGTCATTCCTAAACGCTTCCTCCTATTTGGATTTGAATACCTCAAATTAAAGCTGAGAAACTTCACTTTCAGTCCATACATTATTTAACAGTAACTTGAATATATTTAGGTAAACAGCCAGAATAACGAAACTTGTGTTAGTGTCCAATAATTTCTGGACCTAGCTGTAATTGTTTTGGTTATATCTAGCCTCATCTTTAGTTTCCTCTTCATTTCATCTGTGACAAATCTTTGTTTTTGAAAAGGCTTTTGTCTAGCATGGTTCATTATGCCAGTTGCTTCTCTGTCACAAAAGCAAGATGCTGCACAAACATCCCAGCAAACACGACCAAGAGAAACACGATTGTAATTCATTGCACAAAAAAGTGGACTTTAACCCTCGAGCAAGTTAAAATGTCTAATGATCAGCCCAAAGCTTGCAGGTATGTTTCAATGTCACTTGGTAGTACATATTTAATGACATTGACTTTTTAACACCCTTAAGTATTCGCCCTTTGGTTAGCAATTTGTCCTAAGTAACCATAACCTACCTCTTCCCATTCTCGTTAGCAGATACTTCTGCTCAAATTCCCAGGTCTGGCAGAGCTTTGCTAAAAAATTAAATATGAATACTGCCAGGCTCACTGTGCAAATGTGAACAACCAATCCCCCACTTCATTCTCCCTTTAAATTGTCTTGTACACTGCTGTTAATATCCCCCTGTTTTCATTGGCTAAAATTAATAATATCCCCCTGTTTTCATTGGCTAAAATTAAAACCTCCCTGCAACCTCGTCTCCACTCTATCAACACAGTACAGGTGAGTCTAGAACACCT
Source organism: Umbra pygmaea (assembly GCA_016801145.1). Classification (NCBI taxonomy): domain Eukaryota; kingdom Metazoa; phylum Chordata; class Actinopteri; order Esociformes; family Umbridae; genus Umbra; species Umbra pygmaea. Next base: position 18,850 of record JACXGM010015346.1, on the reverse strand, counting down.
TCTATTCAAAGCTAGTCAGGATGATGTTCTCGACATATTTTCATTTTAGACGATGAATAGATTTTCTTGTGGATAAAAATGTAAAAATGTATCACTACATATATTCCTAAGGCACATGCAATTAAACAGTCTGTGTCGCATGCGCTGTTGGCACTTACATCCGATCCAACTCCTAATCAAATCTTTAGAGATCCTCCCCTTTTTGTTCATTAATGAAGCCCTAACCAACGCAATAAACATGTCAGAGCAGGCCAGATGTCTGTTCCTAAACAGACTTTACTTCTGCCACTTAGAGATGTCAATCACCCCTGTGGTAACCATATACACTGCTATAACACCATCAAAACCTCTGACTTTAGACATCCCTGGTCAGGAAATATGTTTAATGTTAAAGGGTTTATTACACGTAACACCACACATGTTATCTAGATTCTACAATGCCGGTGTGACATGCTATATGTTGTAAAAACATCCAAGTGCCTTAAGCAAAGAACCAGGGAACGTAAGAGTACCATCAGGCACAATGATGTCAATTAACCTGTTACATTTTAGTCATTTAGCAGACACTCTTATCCAGAGCAACTTACAGTGAGTACGGGGACATTCTCCCTGGAGCAACTTGGGGTTAAGTGCCTTGCCCAAGGACACAATGACATTTGGCACGCTAGGAATTGAACCGGCAACCTTCCAACTACAAGTTTGACTCCCTAACCACTGAGCCAATGACATTTCAGCAAATACTCACACAATGTTTCCTCATTATGGTTTCAGGATATTGAACAGGTATTGTCAGCGAGAGGGGGAAACATCGAACAAAAGCTTGCCTAAAGGGAACTTTTTTGGAAACAAACACTTGATAGATTACATCCACAAGGGCTCAGTGTTTATTTTGACATGAGAGTTATGCTGTAAAGCAACAAGCCTATTTCTTTTATGACACATAACCTTACCTGATGTTTTTAAACAGGTTATGTTCTGGTCTGTTTCTGATCAACTTCTTATGTAGAATAAATTCCCATGTATATTCTCAGTTTAGGATTATAATATTGTTGTTGTTTACCGGAAAATGGAAAATATGTGAAGTAAATTATTTATTGATAGCTCATTTCATTCATCTAGCACACTCTATGGAACATGTATACAGAGATGTTGACCATCACACCTGATTTGTGTTTGCTATATATGTGAGGCGTTTTCAACTGAGTTGTTTATAAACTCTGATAATGGTCAGTCGACCAGAAGCTTAAAGTTTTACTGCATTGATCCTGAGTGTGCAGAGGTCTACTTTTTTTCTCAGGCGATTTTCCATTTGTCTCCAGCACCTCAGCCATTGTCAAGTGTGCAACAGAGCTTTATTTGTACTGTTGTTTTTCGTGTACCATTTCTGAAGCAAAGCTTCACTAGCCTATCTGTGGATTTGGTTGGAAGTGTCTAGGAACAAGATTACTCCCCCCGCGCGCCACACTCCACCTAAAACGTTGGACGTTTACCTTGTAGTACAAAATACGGTAATGTTATGTCATTTCAAAAATGCCATATACAAGCACAGCATTGTTTAAAAAATATTACATTTCCAAATAGCTGCTGAAACGATAGCATATTTCAGAAGTCTATTTCCTTAAGAGGGCTTAAGGATTCTCTCACATGCATGAACAACGTCTCCTGGGATTGGTAGTTAACCAATTCAATCACAGTTCTTAGATATGAACATATCTAAAATATTTGTGAAAAAAATCTGGAACACTTTTAGAGTGTAATTAGTATTATCCATTTTGGGATTAAACAGATTCTCTCCTTGAGTTTTTGTTGATTATTATGCCACTGCTTTTTGACAGCAGTAATCTCACAGTATTATTTTATACTTAAGATCCAATGAAGACCCATTGACCCCCCTTTGCTTCTAAATAAAGATTCATACAGTAAATCCTCAATCATTATCTTGAACCTACATGTATTATGACAATTTTGGTTAACCATGATCAGACTGGATTTATGAAATCCTGCTAGGCTTCTGATAACATTTACTCCACATTTGTGTCTTACTACACATTTTACAAGCATCAACAGATATTGAACTTCCATCAGTGGTGGTCTCCCTAGGTTCAGCCTTTGATCACTTTAAATGCAAATATTTAATGTCAGCAATATAGTAGTTTGCTAGTAGTGAATTTTGTATTAATATGATAAAGAATTGTGTTTTTCACCTTAGGCAATGGTTTCTACAGGGCAAGGCTTCAGAAATAATTAAGAGACCACTGGAAAATAATCAGTGTCTCTAATTTTACTATTGATAAGTACTGTATGCATTTGGGTAAAATAAAAAAATGTATTTCATTCCATAAACTACTGAAAGAATTTCTCCCAAATTCCAAATAAACCTATGGTCGTTCAGAAAAATCTTTGGTGAAATATGCAATGTTATCAAACCTTGAATGATGCAAAGAAGTTCATACTCATTTTTAAAATAAACATTACTAATGAGTTAATTTAGGAAGAGTTCAGAAATCAGTTTTTGGCCAAATAATAATAATGTGTCTTGGCATGCTCTCCACCAGTCTTTTACATTAATGTTGGGTGACTTTATGTCACTTCTGGTGCAAACATTCAACCGTCTCGGCTTTGTTTGATGGCTTATGTCCATCCATTTTCTTCTTTATCAAATTGCAGAGATTTTCAATGGGGTTGATTTAAGAAAACATTTGCAGTGGTCTCTTAATATTTTCCAGAAACTTCCAATTAAGAATTGAAAAAGGATCTCAACAAGGCTGTACACTGTTTGCTCTGGCTTTGGAACCACTGACTGTTCATCAGTCTGATTATACACCTGTCTTGGTTAAAAAAGCAGAACTTCACATTTAGCAGTATGCTGATGCCGGGTATATGATATTTGTAGGCAATGTAGTTAACTCTTTACGCATTGCTCTAAACCAGCAATTTTTGAACTGTGGTCCACGGACCCGTGGAGGTACTGCAGGTGGTCCATGATTTATTTATATATATTTTTTATTAAATACAAATGTAACAATATAGCTTACTTTGTCTGGTGTTTAGGTTGGATGATTGTAAGATGTATTTTATTAACAGTAATTCAAACTCAATTAACCTGAACCCAAAACGCATCTAGAGACGGCCAATATTATATATTATATTTTATTCTTTAAAAAAAGAGAACATTAAATGACCAGTTTTGTTGTTGATCAAGAAAGTCTGTAGGTAGGGTGACCAGATTTCCCGGAACAAAAACCGAGACACTTTGCCCGTGACCATAGTGCTCGTGCATGCACATGCTATTTAACGTGAACATGTGCCAGCCCAGATCTGACATAGACACAGAGAGATTAGACACAATTTTGCCAACAGCAGACGTAGGTCTACTGCTCACAACATAAAGGGGTATCTCAGTTAATATTCATTAATTTTCTTGGTATGTCACCTGCATATCTAAGAAATAATATGAAAAGACATTGAGTGAGTTTCATCCGGGACCAACTTTATTTTTCAGAATTAAAGCCTTCTTTTGGAAAATCCACCCCCTGAACGTGTGAAAAACTTTGTGAAAAGGTATTTTTCATTGCATGGCACCAAACCAATTATTTGGAACTGCTGCCACAGGCTTAAACTAAAGTTATGGTAACACTTTATGGTAAGGGTACATTAATTATGAATTCATGCATGAATTAATTCACGATTGGCGCATTACTTAATTCCTTTATCTTATGAATCATCAGGAATTGACATGAGTTCATAGCCTCTCATTCATGACCTCATGCATGAACAACACATCAACTAAAGCATTAGGTAAGGTGGGTACATCATTATGCACAAGTTGTGTTCAAATCAGAATTTGCACAGTGATTACCACCTTTTATGCAGAAAAATAAGTAATCATGATTCATAATGATGTGCCCACGTACCTAATGCTTTAGTTGTGTTGTTCATGTTCGAGATGAATAATTAAAATAAAATAAAAATTAAATGTATGAGGTCACGAATAACAGACTATGAACACGTCAATTGCTGATGATTCATGGAATAGTAAGGAATGCAGTAATACATAAATCATTAATTATATAATGCATAATAATACATACATCAATTAATTCATGCATGAATTCATGATAACTCATGTGCCCTTACCGTAAATTGGTACCAGTGTAATTCTAACCAACAACACACACACAAATGTAATCTCAATTGATAGAGTAGATAGCTTCCCTATTGAAAAAAGATTCATTCTGTATATTTTTAAGGAGTGAATATGCTCAAGAATCAATTTGTTGGTTGAAAGCCTACTGTGAAATTGCGCACAGGTGTCAACAAAATTGGCCCATGTGACGATAGCGCCTTTAAGGTGGGAATGGTCATGCGGTTCCTCTCGTCAATCCATGTGTGCAGGGCCGGCCCGAGATATAAGCAAAACCTGTTTGGCAACATTATATTGTGCCCACAACACAAACTCGGATTTGTCCCTTCAAAATATTAGCGCTCGTTTTAATTCATTGCAATAACTATTGTTAACTCATTATGAATCTAGTGAATTGTAACCAAATGCAATTGTATTGTGTATAAATGAACAATAGGAATATGTGATAGGAAAAAAAGCATTTAACATGTTTTTAATAACAACAGTAACAAATAAGTTGTCCACACAATTTGATTGAATTTATTGTCAGTGTCACATGTGAAAACACAATTACATTTGAAATACATTCACTAAAGTCCATTTAATCCAAAAATAGACTAATTTTAGCAACATATAAACATGGACCTACTACACGTCTATACATTGAATTAACAACGCGCTATTATTTTGAACTGACAAATCAGAGTTTGTGTTGCAGTCACAATATACACTCACCTAAAGGATTATTAGGAACACCATACTAACACTGTGTTTGACCCCCCCGTTCGCCTTCAGAACTACCATAATTCTACGTGGCATTGATTCAACAAGGTGCTGAAAACATTTTTTTTAATGTTGGCCCATATTGATAGGATAGCATTTTGCAGTTGATGGAGATTTGTGGGATGCACATCCAGGGCACGAAGCTCCCGTTCCACCACATCCAAAAGATGCTCTATTGGGTTGAGATCTGGTGACTGTAAGGGCCATTTTAGTACAGTGAACTCATTGTCATGCTCAAGAAACATATTTGAAATGATTCGGGTTTTGTGACATGGTGCATTATCCTGCTGGAAGTAGCCATCAGAGGATGGGTACATGGTGGCCATAAAGGGATGGACATGGTCAGAAACAATGCTCAGGTAGGCCCTGGCATTTAAACGATGCCCAATTGGCACTAAGGGGCCTAAAGTGTGCTAATAAAACATCCCCCACACCATTATACCACCACCACCAGCCTGCACAGTGGTAACAAGGCATGATGGATCCATGTTCTCATTCTGTTTACACCAAATTCTGACTCTACCATCTGAATGTCTTAACAGAATTCGAGACTCATTAGACCAGGCAACATTTTACAGTTTTCAACTGTCCAATTTTGGTGAGCTCTTGCAAATTGTAGCCTATTTTTTCCTATTTGTAGTGGAGATGAGTGGTACCTGGTGGGGTATTCTGCTGTTGTAGCCCATCCCCCTCAAGGTTGTACGTGTTGTGGCTTAACAAATGCTTTGCTTCATATCTCGGTTGTAACGATTTTAGTTATTTATTAGAAGTTGCTCTTCTATCAGCTTGAAGCAGTCGGCCCATTCTCCTCGGACCTCTAGCATCAACAAGGCATTTTTGCCCACAGAACTGCTGCATACTGGATATTTTTCCCTTTTCACACCATTCTTTGTAAACCCTAGAAATGGTTGTGCGTGAAAATCCCAGTAACTGAGCAGATTGTGAAATACTCAAACCGGCCCGCCTGGCACCAACAACCATGCCAAGCTCAAAATTGCTTAAATCACCTTTCTTTCCCATTCTGACATTCAGTTTGGAGTTCAGTAGATTGTCTTGACCAGGACCACACCCCTAAATGCATTGAAGCAACTGCCATGTGATTGGCTGAGTAGATCATTGCATTAAGGAGAAATTAAACAGGTGTTCCTAATAATCCTTTAGGTGAGTCTAATGTTGCCAGGCAAACAGGTTTCGCTTATGTCTCGGGCCAGCCCTGCATGTGTGGTTCATGAGTGAAAATATCTGCTCAACAGGATCATTTGTGCCTGGTAGACACATGGAGAATTGACAAAAGAGACCTATATTATTGCCAATATTTTCTCCCTGCCTTTGAAATGCGCAAACATTTACACCCAGCGCTCGACCGCTGACTTGCCGTCGGAGTTCCACTGAACGACCATCCCAGTTACGTATGCCCTCATTAATGAGGTCTCGTCAAAAAGCTGTGTCTCGTCGATGTTGCATTGGATTCCTTTAATTAGTCTTTCTACATGGGTTTAGTTAATGATCGGGCTATAATAAGACCACGTCGGCTATGTAATCGCTGACAACCCAGGACAATTTCATAGTGGTTGGTGTAACCGGGACATTTTAGCGTCCCGACTGGCTTTTGTCGGAACTCGGGACACGCAACTCAAAATCGGGACTGTCAAACCGTGATGTCTGGTCACCCTAGTTATAGACTCTGTAGCTTAGGATTAAAGAAATTACTCTGATTTACGTTGGCTAAAAGTGAATGTATTTAAATGGATTTCCAAAAATGTAAGTAAATATACAGTGTAAGAATGTAATAACATTTTAGAGACTAACTAAGCACTACCAGTTGTTCATTTGACTTTCATTGTTCTGTTGTTTGTTGCGGTTAACTACTGCGATTCATGTATTTAATGACAAATGTGTTTTGGAAAAGATATGCATAGTAGTGGTCCCTGAATCTTTTTAATATTAATTAGGTGGTCCATAGGATGAAAACGGTTGGGAACCCCAGCTCAAATTTTTTTTTATGTATGGATCTACTAGTTACTGAATCTGCTAATTACAAAGCTCACAGCTCTGGGCCTACACCCCTCTATCTGCTACTGGTTTCTGGACTTCCTGACAGGCCTACAGTTCCTCAAGTTGTAATGAATGGTAACAACATCTCATCCATAATGATTCTCAATACAAGGGCCCCACAAGGCTGCATATTCTGACAGGATGCATTACTTTCTGGTACGGGAACATTAAGGTGTTTTACGGCATGGCTCTGCGAAGGGTTCGACGCTCAGCTGAAGGCAACTACAACATAAGGTGTCAAAGGAAAGCAAAGAAGATGTTTGCTGATGCCAGCCATCCGAACCACAGACTGTTCCTGCCCCTCCGGTCCACAATTTAAAGGATCTGTCCACAAGGCAACATAGCAAGGTAGATTTTGCAACTTATCTATCCCAAATCCCGGGCAGCACTATGCCAATTTGTGCTGCCTTGTGCTGGAGGTCCGGGGAAAGTTGGAGAAAACATAGTCAGGCTCAAACCGATGACTATCATCATGTAACTTGTCCTGCAATGCAGCAACTTAGCCCACTATGCTACTCAGACCTCCTGTCAAGTAGTATTGTGTGTTCACTGCTTACTGTTTACATGTACTTACTTGTACACCGCGTTCAAAATTATTATGCAAATTATATTTTTTCACTGATTTTCCTAAATAGTCGATGCAAATGACAGTCAGTATAATTTTCATGTTACCAACCGTTTGGTTACCAAGGGTATAATTTGAATTTCATTGAATAAACCAGCCAATGAAAAAAGTGTTTTATTCAAAAATTAAAAACCCAAAATGCACTGTTCCAAATTATTATTCACAACAGAGTTTGAAAACATTTTGTAAAGAACTGAAAATGGTCATTTGTTGAATTTGCAGCATTAAGAGGTCATATTTACTGAAATCAAAAGCTATTTCAATAAATCACATCTTAACAGGGCAAGTTACATGTTAACATAGGACCCCTTCTTTGATATCACCTTCACAATTCTTGCATTCATTGAACTTGAGAGTTTATGGAGAGTTTTTGCTTGAATTTCTTTGCAGGATGTCATAGTAGCCTCACAGAGCTGCTGTTCTGATGCAAATTGCCTCCCACCCCGCAAAGTTTCTCCATAGGGTTGAGGTCAGGGGAGGATGGAGGCCACACCATGAGTTTCTCTCCTTTTATGCTGATAGCAGCCAAATAACATGGAGGTATTCTTTGTAGCATGAGATGGTGCATTGTCATGCATAAAGATAATTTGCTACGGAAGGCACAGTTCTTCTTTTTGTACCATGGAAGAAAGTGGTCAGTCAGAAACTCTATATACTTTGCTGAGGTAATTTTCACACCTTCAGGGACCCTAAAGGGGCCTACCAGCTCTCTCCCCATGATTCTGGCCCAAAACAATGATTCCAGCCTAAAACATGACTCCCCCACCTCCTTGCTGACATCACAGCCTTATTGGGACATGGTGGCCATCCACCAACCATCCACTACTCCATCCATCTGGACCCTCCAGGGTTGCACGGCACTCATCAGTAAACAAGAATGTTGGAAAAATAGTCTTCATGTATTTCTGGGCCCACTGCAACCATTTCTGCGTGTCAGCATTGGTTGGGGTGGCTGAAAATAGGTTTATGCACAACTGCAAGCCTCTGAATGATCCTACACCTTGAGGTTCGCAGGACTCCAGAAGCACCAGCAGCTTCAAATACCTGTTTGTTGCTTTGAAATGAATTTGTCTGGCAGTAACCTTCCTCATTATGCCTTTATCAGCACAAACCTATCTGTGCTATGAATCACCCACAAATCCCTTCACAGTATGATGAGCGCACTTACGTTTTTGTGAAATATCTAATGTTTTCATACCTTGACGATTTTTAGCAGCAGAGAAATCCTTTTTCTTTCCCATATTGGTTGAAACCTCTGGCCTACTTAATAATGTGGAACACCTTTCATAAATTGTTTTCCTTTAATTGGGCTCACCTGTCAAACTAATTATCACAGGTGTCTGAGATTGATTTCAGTGATACAAAAATATAAATATTTAATATCTTTGACACTGTAACATTCCTCAGTTTCTCTTCCCTGAGAACTACATCTTCCCCTTCCTATATTGCTCAGAACTACAATTCCCAGACTCAATCACCCAAATTCCATTCACCTGCTCTCACCCAGTCAGTATTTAAGACACACCCACCATTGCCTCTTTGCGAGGTATTGTGAGTATTATTTGATTCATTACTGAGCATTATATTCTATATTGTTATTCCGGTTTGACCTTTGCATTGTGTGTTGATATTTCTGCCTTGGATTTACCTCTGTACCTTCGCCTCCATTCGTATATTGTTATTTTGGCCTGACCCCTGCATTGTTTGGTTTATTCTTCTGCCTTGGATTCTCCTTTGTGCTTTTGCCTACAGTCTTGGATTATAGAATAAACATTAATCCTTTTACCTTGGGAGTGATTCATTACAGACACTTAATTCTAATTTGTATAATAATTTGGAATGCGGAATATATATAGCTATATATTAGGCTTCATTTCCGGACCACTTCTTATATAATGTTATTATTGATATAGATGTTATCCATTTTTATTTTTTGCCAATCTTTCAGTTTTGGCTGGAGGCCCGGGAAAAGTTGGAATGCCATAGTCAGTTTCGAACCACTAGCTAGTGTGGTGTAGTTTGTCCTAAGAGGCAGTGACTTAGCCCATTAAGCCACATGGATGGACCCTACACTCTAAAAGCAAATGGTGCTAAATAGCACTAAAAGTAGTTCATTGGCTTGTAATGATAGGGGAACTATTATTTTAAGTGCTATATAGCACCTATCTTTAAAAATGGTGCTATGTAGAACCATAAGAGGTGCCATATAGCACCTTCACCACCCCAAAGAACCGCTAAAGAAACGCTGAAGAACCAAACTGGGCACCACTAAATGGTAGTGGTGCTATATAGCACCATTACCACTGCAATGAACCCCTGAAGAACTGCTGAAGAACCATTTGTTTTTAGAGTGTATTTTTTACTGCATTGTTGGAGTTGGAACCAGAGAACAAGAATTTGATTCTACATGCAATTACACCTGTGGCCTTAGGTACATGACAATTGAACTTGATACTTGAGTAAATCCATACTGTTACCAATAAATAAAGCAATAAGTAACAACTTTATTTTTCAAGATTTAATCATAGTTTTAAGGTTTACATATATTGGCTTAGAAACATCACTTCAATCAATCATGGTAAAAGATTACTATAATATTATTCAGCCCCAGATGTAGACCTATGAAACAAAAATTCAGAAATTTTAAATCATCTGTCATTCTTGTGGAATTGTAAATACGTGGTCAGTAGGTAAAATCATTTACACTTCAAGAAAGCAAAATGTGAACCAAAATGTGAAAGGGGTGGGTAGGCTTTTACAAGCAACTGTGTTTTTACTTATTACTTAGGCATTTACCTCCTGCCCGTATTTCACTATGTTTCCAATTGATCAAAGTGTCGTTCAGGAGCTCAGTGCATGTCTCAGTGTGTAGTGGTGTTTCAACACTGAGGGAGTACCGATAGATACAAGCCTACTATTGGGCCATCTGTTCAGACAGCCCACTAACCCATTTGGTCACGCCTCTGATAACACAGCTAAACAGAAAGTGAAATGCTGCCTAGCCTATTTCTATGTAAATGCACTGCGCATCCAGGCAAGTGACAAGAATGGAAAATGCCACAATGATGCTACATGCAAGAAATACATCAAGGCACAAAACCACACACATACAAACACACACAAACGCCCACTTGTGTAGCCAATCAGTATTCCTCAATTCTTCTATTCCTCTCTGTATCTTAAAGCATGTTATGGTTTAAATGTTTTATTAAACACAGACAAACTGATAGTGGCTTTTAACACAAATTACAAGAATTTGAGATAATTTTGTTCAATTATGAAATCAATTTGTAACAGTTGTAATGCACAAGTATCATTCAAAATGTTGTATTGTGTATACATTATATTAGGAGAAATCATTTCCCAGCCAACCAATCTAAAATCTTTGAATTAATATAATATTGATTTATAAAAATGTCCATCACTTTCATTCCATGTCTAATCAAAGGTTATTTAAGTCTACTCTCTTGATCACTGAAGCAAACCCTAATGGTATTATTCAGATATAATTGCAACATGAGTTTACTACAATGAAATGAAACAATTTACTTATAAATGGCTCAGTGGATAGGGAGTCAGACTTGTAGTCGGATGGTTACTAGTAAAATGTGTGTCAAATCTACTGGCTTGAAAGCTTGTTTATATTCTAGCAATATATGTTACTGTCCTGAAGCAAATGTTGTAATGGATTAGAAAATGTACTTTTAATGACATATGTTTTTTCCAAAGACCCACATAAAATTCCAACTTGAGATTAGAATTCCAGTAGTCTAAGCACTGGTCACATTGGTTTCATGACAATATATTTTAACTAGCTATGGTACTTTAACAAGACCAGAAATACCTCGCTAACCACAGGGAAATGGACATTGTGAACGATTCAATAGAACTCCCCTGCCACAGGTACTCCCACAGGTATTGTGTGTATACAATGTCAGAACAAAAACCCAAAAGGACACTATCTAGAATACTGCGTTGCAAAGTTTGGTCAGGAACCACAATTAACGATTAACACTGTGATGGCCACAGAGGGCCAAATGGATAAGGTACTACAGATGAATGGACTACCATCCACCCAATGCTTCAAATTAGCAACAAAAAGCATAGCCAGAGATCACAGAAGGCCGTTTTGTGTTTTGCAATTATTATAGGCACAGTGGACATTGGAGGATATAGGACCATCAGAGACCAACAATATTTATAAGATAGTAAGGTTGTCAAGGTGTGGGATCTTTTTACATCTTTGTGGCAGTCAAAAGGGAGAAACTGGAGCTGGATTCTACTATCAGATCAATCAGAGTATACATTCTTTTAGGCAACCCTGAAGGTAGCTAGACAAAAAGTTATGTGCGCGACAATGGTGAAAACCCCTAATTAGACAAGCAATACCCCACCACCAAAACACACAAAAGTGACATTGCCTAGTGATGTTGTCACATTTTGCTGCACTTTTGCCTGGAGGTCAGTAATCACTATAATAACAGATGTGGCAAAACAAAGATCTCGTGTGAAAATGTAGGTTTCAACTATAACCTAAAGATAACGAGGGGAATCGTAGTCTTGTAGTGAATGTATGAATGAAGTGGATAGCAGACAAGGGAGACATGGAAGAATTTGGGAATGCTGAACATACTATCCTAGTACCTAGTACATACTGGATAGGTTGCAGGGGTTTTATGGCAAAAACAGAGAGCACTAGCAACAGTGAGTTATAGTAGTCCTGACGTGAGATGACAAGTGGCTGGAATAAGACCTGGGCCGCTTTTTGTGTGAGGTAAGGATGTGCTCCACAAATGTTGTAGCATTAGTCACTACTTTGATGCTTGGGGAGAACGACAGGGTGTTGTTCAGGGTTAGGGCAAGGTTCTTTGCACTCTGGGAGGGGTACATCCTGCACTTGTCAACCATGAGAAGAGGTCTCATCCTTTGAAATCATGTGAACTAGCCTACCTGCCCTACATCTATGAGGTGTTGGCCCAAGCCCAGAGTTGGCACATTTGTTTTTAATAAACCAGATGCTTTTGACAGCATCATTAATACTAAACAACATAAGAGAAAAATACGTTTGATGTGCAATAAGTGGCAGTTAAATTCCTGGAACTACCCATATGCCTTCTTTCATCACCTTGCGCACTTATTCTTTCTCTGTCAAGACTCCCATCTCCCTCATCATTTATTTCAATCACCCTCCTTCCTCTCCCCTCCCTCTCTCTGGCCTACTGAAAGACATCATTGGGTTGATGGTTGCTAGTGTATGTGTGCGTGTACGTTTGTGTTTTCCTGAACCATGGACAGGCCATAAAGGAGAAATTTATGATCCGGCATGCACAGTATTTTCTCCCTCTTGGTCTTTTCTCTACCCTTCGTTTCTCACTTGCTTTCTCTTTACGACAGCAGGCACAAAAGAATCAATGGGAGGGAGAGGACAAAATCCAAATTTACAGCTGCTTAATATTCAAAGCCAGACTCGACCTCAGTCGCTGGGATCTGATGTCCTATCCTCGTGGAGTTCTATGGATTGCAGAGTACTCATAAAGGATGGTAGAGCACTCATAAGGATGGTAGAGCACTCATAAAGAAGCTTCCACTACAATTTAATCAATTTCTATTACCTTGCTCACTGCCCCACCTATAAACAACCTCCCTCACCCAACACACACAATTAAAAAAATTCTCACCTAACACACCTTTAAACCTTACTCCATCACCCAACATACACCTTTAAACACCTCCCTCACCCAACACACACATTTTAAACACCTCCCTCTACCAACACACACCTTTAAAGGACATTTATCGCCCTAACCCACAGCTTTGTTTTTAAACAACCTTATACATTGTTCAGACAGCATTGCAGGAGATAGTGAGTGAGTGTGCATTTTACTCCCGTGTGTGTGTTTGTGTATGAATGTGGCTAACTGCCTCAGATATTTTATGACTGGCCATAAAACCGGAGTGGTCTGATAGCTGGCGTACGCCTTAGCCACCCACCCACCACACCCCCACGATGTGTACGTTGAGAGGAGTAGTCAGGAAGGAGGATTGTAAAGAGCAGGTAGTTGGTAAGGAAAAGTGGGGGTCTGGAGAAATGAAGGATATAGGTCCAAGGCTTTAGATCCATCAAATCCATGTTTGAGTGTGCTACAGGGAAGAGAGTTGTTGTATCATAGTGGGGGAGGGGTTGTATATTTATGAGTGTACATTGTGTCTACACCTGCCAAGCATGTTATTCCATCTACATCTCTATGTGCATACATATATATGAATGTACAGACACTGTATATACACCTATCAGTCATAACATTATGACCACCTGCCTAATATTGTGTAGGTCCCCCTGAAAACGTTAATGCTGGTTCTGATAGGTGTCAGAACACAGTGCATCGCAGTTTGTTGCATATGGGGCTGCTGTTTTGGTGGCAAAAGGGGGACCTACACAATATTAGGCAGGTGGTAATAATGTTATGGTTAATTGGTGTATACTGTATATACACTCACTGGCCATTTCATTAGTTACACCTGTTCAACTGCTTGTTAACACAAATATCTAACTTGCAGCAAGGCAATGCATTTAGGCATGTAGACATGGTCAAGACGATCTTCTGAAGTTTAAACCAGTCATCAGAATGGGGAAGGAAGGTGATTTAAAATACTTGGGACATGGCATGGTTGATGATGCCAGATGGACTGGATTTGAGTATTTTAGCTCCACAACCTTTTGTCACACATCATTACGGTATTATTTTGTTTTTCCAATAGTGATGGTTTAGTATGGGAATTTTCTTGTGTCACTTCATATTTATACCCCAGTGAAAGTGGAGGTTATAGCTTACCACTTAAGTGTTCCTTAACAGAAAGAGCAGAAAGAATTGTCAAAAGACCAGCATAATAAGGTACTGGAACTTCATAAAGTTGGAAATGGACATAAAATTATATCCAAAGTCTTACAAATGCCAGTCAGTACTGTTCAATTACTCATTAAGCCAAGGTCAGGTAGACCAAGAAAGGTTTGAGACAAAAGTGCCAGAAGAATTGTTCATGATACAAAGAGAAACCCACAAGTAACCTCGGGTGACATATAGGTTGCTCTAGAAAAAGACAGTGTGGTTGTTTCAAGGTGCACAATTCAATGATACTTTACTATGCCAGTGCCACAAAAATGTTTACAATATGCCAGACAACACCTTCATACACCTCACAGCTTTTGGCACACTGTAATTTGGAGTGACAAGACCAAAATAGAGCTTTATGGTCACAACCAGTGTTGGGTAAAGTTACTTTTACGATTACTTTTCAGATACTTGTTGAGTTCAGACACTTTGGGAAGTCCCTAATGAAGACAAAATGATCAGGTAAATGGGGTTCATATCTTACTTGTGACCATGATTGATAATTTCTTTACTCTTTCTATTTGTTTTATAGGTCACTGTTAGTAACTTCACCCAACACTGGTCATAAGCATAAGTGCTACGTTTGGAGAGGGGTCATTGAGGCCTGTAGTGAAAAGAATTACATCCCCACTGTGAAGCATGGTGGTGGCACACCTATGTTAGTGGTGGTGTGAGCTCTAAAGGCATGGGGAACCTTGTGAAAACTGATGGCAAGATGAATGCATCATGTTTTTTGGACAATACTTTTTGCATTCCTCTGCACGAAAGCTACGCACGGGACGCTCTTGAACTTTCCATCATGGCAATGACCCTAAGCACAAGGCCAAGTTGACCCTCCAGTGGTTACAGCAGAAAGTTGAAGGTTCTGTAGTAGCCATCACAGTCTCCTGACCTTATTATCATTGAGCCACTCTGGGGAGATCTCAAATGTGCGGTTCATGCAAGATGACCAAAGACTTTCCATGACCTGGAGGCATTTTGCCAAGACGAATGGGCAGCCATACTACCTGCAACTATTTGGGGCCTCATAAGCAACTATCACAAACAACTGCACACTGTCAATGGTGCTACAGAGGGAAATACACCACATTGAGAACTGTTCTATTTAAACACTGAGAATGTTACTTTAACAATCTCTGAGTTGATTTAACAAAAATGTGTGATTTTGCTGTGCAATAATAATAATAATAATAATAATACATTATATTTATATAACACTTTTCTAAGACCCAAAGACTCTTTACAGAAGCGAATATATAACAAACAACTAGCAAAAAGGATGTTTAGACAATAGAAAAATAACAAAAACATAGACCGGGGGGTCAAACATAACACAGGACAGGTCGGTGGCTAAGATTAGGCTTGTTTGAATGACGCCATCTTGTCGATGAAGATGGTAATGGATTGAAGATGAAGATGGTAACTGGACTGTAGTTTAGCAATACAGTGAACCCTCGTTTTTCGCTGGGGTTAGGTTCCAAAAAGAACCCGCGATAGGCGAAATCCGCGAAGTAGTAACCTTTATTTTTTTACAATGATTATACAATGAAATACTCCATAATACATTGAAACCAAAGAACAAAACCTTTTTACAGGCCCAAGCATTTGTTTAACAAATAAAAGTATGTTATAAGCGTTTTTTTTACAAATAACTACTGTAATGTAAAATAATAATTTTAATCATCAATACGAACTGAAGTCTTCAAATTGCGGAGATCAGCACCGCCCCACCGCGACCCGAGTCATTGGATTAGAACGGGAGAAAATGAAAAATGATTATAAAAAAAACGCAGAACGTTTTGTCGACATTATGGGTGTTAGAGAAACTTGTAATTGCA
Organism: Umbra pygmaea; assembly: GCA_016801145.1. Taxonomy (NCBI): domain Eukaryota; kingdom Metazoa; phylum Chordata; class Actinopteri; order Esociformes; family Umbridae; genus Umbra; species Umbra pygmaea. Next base: position 2,536 of record JACXGM010015346.1, on the reverse strand, counting down.
AGAGAATTTGCAAACTTAAATTTGGCTGTTTTACGTACGTGTATAAACCGCAACGTTATTGACACTCAGGTAGAGAAGAAGCGGAGAGACTGTTTAGCCAATCAGAATGCATTACACAATGCACAAAGTAAATCCGCAAAGGAGCGAGGCCGTGAAAGGTGAACCGCGACATAGCGAGGGTTCACTGTATTGTGGAGGTGAACAGTTTTGTTTTATGTGTTGTTCAAAGTTGAGAGAGGAGTCCAGTATGACACCCAGGTTGCGTGCATGGGGGAACGAAGAGACAACAGTGCCATCAATAGTGAGATTAAAGGTGCCAGCTTTGGCTAGCTTAGATTTTGAACAGCAATAGGTCAGTTTTGTCATTGTTGAGCTTGAGAAAGTTCTGCTGCATCCAGGTTGTTATTGTTCAATTACTGGATTAAAAGCAGGTTTCAATATGGGACAGAGGAGGGTTGGTGAGGGAAATGGTGCTAAGGTACATCTGAGTGTCATCAGCATACCAGTGGAATTCCAGTTTAAAGTGACGGAGGATCTGACCAAAGGGGAGGATGTAAATGATTAAGATCAGGGGACCAATAACAGAACCCTGGGGGACACACTGTGTAACTACAGCTGAATCAGAATTATGACCATTTAGGGAAATGTGGTGAGTACAATTTGTGAGGTATTGTATGCCAAGAGAGTGCGGTTCCCTCAACATACTTTGACCCTGGTGAGAAGGATCTGATGACAAACTGTGTCAAAGGCAGTGCTCAGGTCCAGCAGTATAAGGATGTTGAGGACACCAGTATCAGCAGAGACAAGGAGGTCAATTACTACTTTGAGGAGAGCAGTTTCAGTGCTGTGTAGTGGTCAGAAGCCAGATTGGAAAGGCTAGGTTATGAAAATGAATCCCATGAGAAATAAAAACAAATTGGTTTGCCTGCTTACTCATGTTTTCTTTAAAAATGGTATATCTATTACCAATTAATTAGTGGTATGCAAACTTTTGAGCACAACTGTACTGTATGGTGTAATTTCCCTTCGTAACCTATTGGTCTGACATTTGTTCCCCATTGTAGATCTACTCTTTTCAGTACTCTTTGGATTACTTTGTGATCTCTGGCACACAATGCCTTTGGCCAGGTCATTATTGTAAATGAGTATCGGTTCTTAATCAGCATACCTGGTAAAAAATAAATAAAATAACCATTGGGAGGTGAGGGGGTGTACTGCTTGGTTAATTTTATGAGCTCCTGAGGCACCGTCGAAATTAACGATGCCGAAATGTAATTTTCTCAATGAATAACTGTGGTAGGAACACATTTGGTATGATTCATGGAGACACGCACACACATGGAATGGTCAAGTCTATGTTAATTTGATTCACTTATTAGAGAGTTATTCTATGTGAGACGTGGTGTGAATAACAGAGATGTCATTAAAAAGATCATACCAGACTTATATAACACCCTGAGGCCTAGCAAGCCATATTTTATTGTTTATAACAACTAAAACCTTTTTGTTTTGTATGCTTTCATTGATATTTTGGGTAAAAAAACTTTGTCATGGTTGGGAAAATATATGTAGATTTTAACATTTTGAAAGTGTTTATCTCATGCTGGGATTCAGTTTAACCACTCATAGTAATATATATCTCATGTTGGAAATCAGCGTAACTAGTCTTAGTAATATCTATGTCATGCTGGAAATTAGCTTAACTAGACAAAGTAATATTTATCTCATGCTGGGATTCATCTTAACTAGTCTTAGTAATATTTATCTCACGCTGGAAATCAGCTTAACTAGACATAGTAATATATATCTAATGCTGGGACTCGACTTAACTAGTCATGGTAATATTTGTAACATATGTATGTATTTACGATATTCATGCCATGCGTACAGTAATTCTCACCTTAAAAGGTTAGCTTGCACTTCACATACAGATGTTTATTTTCTTTCACTTAATATATAATTTAATTTATATTCATTTATCCCAGATATTAATTTATCCCAGAGTCCAAATAATGATGTTATACTCTGAGATGGAGGTGGTCTAGCTGTGGGTAGCCAAGATCCTTTTCATGTAATCCTAGAAGTGACATAGAGGATGAGCATTCCATTTCATACCAGTGTTAATTGTGTCAGCAATTAAAAAAAACAAAAAAAACTTCCTAATAAATATGCTGAATGAGTCTTTTCTTAGCTGGTCGGTAAAGCCGTGGTTGAATCACTCTCCTGGGTGCTGTTCCATCACAACAAAAAAGAAATAATATGGATTAGGGTTGCTCAGGCATACAGAAAATGCAGGCGCATGCACGAACATGCACGTGCCTACACGAAGAGGAAAACATTGACGCAGGGTTGTATCAAGATGTTGCATAGGGATTGGTTGGGATTGACTGAATTAAACTGTTATCTAAATGTGTGTCTGTGTGTCTGTTAACTGGGTGTGTATCAATGTGTGTCTGTTAACTGGGTGTGTATCAATGTGTGTCTGTTACCTGGGTGTGTATCAATGTGTGTCTGTTACCTGGGTGTGTATCAATGT